>JAPTHA010000027.1:23294473-23326469 GCA_029814585.1 Gymnapogon annona
AGACAGTACTATAAACAGTACTATAAACAGTGAAAGTACCACGTATCAATGTAAAATAGTACTATAAACAATGAGAACTGCACATCAGTGTAAACAGTACTATTAACTTGTTTACAAAAAAAAATTCCATCAGGATGAATAAAGTATTCTGATTCCACTCCAGTTTTTTCTTTTTCTCGGTGCGTGCGGTTCCCAGGTAACAAGAGTCGCCCATGTTTTTGCGTCGCGTCACGCACTTTTTCCGACCGTCTGTGAACGCACCAGGCTGCAAAACTGCGAGAGAAGCGCTGATTGAAGGGAGAGGAGCGGAGCGGCGCTGCTGACGACGGCCATCTTAGACCCGCCGTAGAAACCGACCGACGCTCAGCTCCTGGAATTTTTTTTTTTTTAATTTTCAATTTTTCCTCATCAACGACACATTCAAGCCTGACGTGACGAAGGGAGGCGAGAAGGAAGACAAAGAAGGAACGAAAGAAAGGCTGCGTTTTTCGTGTTCCGGTTGAAACTCGTTCAAGTCGGGATGCGGTTCCGTGGGAATACACAATCTGCATCCGCGGTCGGACTGGTCCTCGGACTATTATGTGCGGTGGGAGCAGCTAAAGGTAACTAAGCCGGGATTTAGTGTTCGTCTCGCTGTCCGTGTCAGACTGAGGTTTATTTCTTTTACGCTTTCGGTACCTGAAAGTTCCAAACCGGAGCTTTTTTTTTTTTAACGCCCGGTTTGTAGACGTTGTGTGCTTGTGGGATGTTCAGGGACCTGTTCGGGGGATGTTGTGTGTCCGCAGCGGAGGGATGTAGCGGAGGATAAACCCGCCGGTAGCAAGTGCATCGGCGGCTCAAAGTGTCTGTGTGTGTCCGCATCAGGCCCTAGATTACCAATTAAATCACAATTATACTCGATATTTACGTGTAACGTTTTTATCTTTATGCTTTAAAAAAAACAAAAACCTTAAAATAGTCTACTTTGAAGATAATATCAAGGCCAACGATACGACCCCCTTCTGTCATTCTGTATTCAAGTCTATTTTTGGTGTCTGCTTTGTAGCAGTCTGATTTAAGATACAAGATTTAAAAAAATAATAGTAATAATAATAATTATATAAAAAAAAAACCGTCTCATCCTCAGTGGAGTTTTGTCATGTGTTTTATTCCAACTCCCCCTCCGCGTCTGGAACGTGGTGTCCTCATCCTTTTTTTTTTATTTTTTATCCGCAGACATGTATTGACTTGGTTTATTGTGTCTTTCTGTGGTGTTATCATTAAACCATGTGCAGGTTTATTGGTGTGTATTAACATAACAGGCCCAGTGGTCAGCAGGACAGAGCTCAGGTTGGCTACGCATTGCAGATCCTCCTCACCAGCTCCTGTTTTTGTTAGATGGATCCAAACATTTTATATGCTGTGATCACAGGCTCGGGTTAAAAAGAAATAAATAAAGGAGGTCTAGGCCTATTTATATGTCCACACAATAACACAAACTGCAACTGTGTTCTTTGCTTCCACAATGTCACCCATGGACACCAATACACACACACAGACACACACACACACACACACACATGCATTTATGTGCTGCAGGGCGGGCTGTCTGCCTCCTTACAGCAATGCTTACACATTAACACCCTTATTGCATGGATTTATCGACTCTGCTTTTAATGGTTGCGTCCAGTCCACTGACCTCACTTTGTGTATCTGGGCTCAGGGTGTGTGAAGGCAGGTGTGTGTTAGTCACCGGGCCCTATCAGCATGCCTATGCAGTCGTCACCAGTGCTGGCGGCCAGTGTGCCATTACCTTTTTAATGTCACACCCCTCGTACACGCTTTGTGAATGAAATGAACACCCTGAAAGTGCTGCTAATCCGGGTTGGTCCGGGTGCGAGAGGTTACATTTGTTATGCAAGTCTTTTCATTTCCTTTTTCATCAATCAGAAGGAAGAAGGAAAACTCCCACAGCCGTTAATGAGGGTTTAAATCTACTCTTTTGGCGTGGTGTCCATGTATGTGTGTGTGTGTGTGTGTGTGTGTGTGTGTAAGGTGCACCTGCTGGACTTCCTGACCTTATCAGCACAGCAAACCTGTGAAATTACCATCTCGGTGAGGGATTATCTCGCCAACCAAAGGTCACTCCCTTGTTTTGTTTGCCACCTCATGTCGGTGGTTTAACTTCGTATACCTCCACCAGCCCCTCGTCGTCTCTCTACCTGCCGTCAAACATCGAACGAGGGGAAAACACACCTCAGATATTTGTTCTCTGAAACCTCTGCAGTGTCCATCACAAGTATTGATTCATAAGTGCAGCTGGGACGTTTCACAAACTACCGGTATTGAGCACGATTTGGCTCCAGCGTCACTCGTGTTTGGCTTCAGCTGGAATACTGTCAAATATGGAATTATGAGCAATGATTTAAGGAAAAGTAATGGTAAAATTAGTAGTTAGATGTTCATTTCCAGATTCATTGCTCATAGGAGAAAGTGTTTTCTTTCACTTTTACAGGTCTTTGTTTGTGGTTCTACTTATAAATCAGCCAAACATTTGTAACAGCTAATATTCACCGATATCGGCCAATATCTGTATCAGGATTTAAGACGTCTTTTCACACATGACCTTGGCAGATAAATATGTTATAATGAAGTTTGTTACATACATCTACAGATAATCTGCATTCACTTCCAGATAAGACTTAGACTTCCTCTATTGTCACTGCACAGACACACACAATGAATCTGGTAATAAAATGTCATAGATTGGCAACTCATAACACTTCTAAATATGGAATACAAAAGTGCACAATTGCTGAAGTGAATCCAAAGCCATAAGTGGCTGCAGTGCAAGGTGACAACAAAAATTCACACAGTCAATATAAATAGCAATAATAGAAGGGCTGAAAGACTTTAAAATAGTGAGTATTGTGAATTTCCCAGTTTGGGATGAATTACTTCTCTTCTATTCTACATTTCTATTTATAGTGTCTATTTCGTTGTTAGTTCACAAAAGGCAAAACACAAAAACTAAAAGTAACAACAGCTCTTGGCTGAAGTATCTTCCTGAATATCAATATGATATCAATAATATACATTGGTTTTCCAATTAATGCCTGCCTGGTTTTTCTTAGTTTGACGTTGGGGTGATATGAGTTTAACTGACTGTCCTCGTTATCCATCAACTTCTGATATTTTTCATTGAAGAAAACCGTGTTTCCTTACGTTCAGGTAAATTTGCCCACGTTGCATCAGCTGATCTGGGTTCAGCTGCATGCCAGCACAAGCCTTTGTTTGGCCTAACATGGTACTACGTGCAGCTTGTGAAAGTCTTTCCTTGTACCGTTTGATTCATGACACTGCTTTTTCTTAACCGGAGCAAACGCAGATCATCGGGTCATCTGTTTTAAGGATTCTGGAAGCACACGTCGTCAGTGCTTTCTTTGTCCACAGTTGAGCATGTATATTTGTCGGCTCTCGTCCTCGACTGATTTGTCGCTGCTTTCCAGATTTGTCACACTGTTGCTATATGAGCAGCTGCCGGGCGTCCCGTTTTGAGAGGCAAACATCAGGCCCGCTCAGGTCGGAGACACATTAGCTGCTTCTATGTACACACAGGCGGACAAAAGAAACGCTGGCTGCCGGGAAGTTTCGTGGCTCATTCATCATCGAATTAACCAATGCTAGTAGAGCAAATTGGAGGCCCTGCTTTGTGCGCGCTCAGTTAACATATGCAGCCTGAAAATCGGCAAAAAAGACACAGTAAAGGTTATGTATGTAGTTAAGTTGTTCATCTTACCTGGCTGTTTTACATTTTCTGGAGATGTCTGCCATTGATCAACTGCACCTCAGAGTCACAGGAATGGATCAGGTCAATATATTCCTTAGCAAATTGCATTTTATTTAGTTGTGCAGTGCATCTGTGGGCACCTGCTTTAGAACGCCTTAAAAAAAAAATTCAGTATTCAGCCAACTAAAGCCACGCGAACGGGTTTCAGATCTGGTTTATTTCAGTAAGTTGCTCTCTTGGGGCTTGTGTTTCCAGTCCAAATCTGGTGTAAGGTGGTTTTAAATGGATTTCAGCCTGAGCTCAGAATTAGCCAGTTCCTTTTGTTAACCAGAGTTTATTGATGGGATTCTTCCTGTGTTTTGCACAATGGAAGCATGAAGTCACTGGTGTGGGTCGTATAATCTTAAACGTCTATTGATTACTGAGTACTGTAAACCACTACATAAATACAGATGGTGCGACAGTGATGCGGTTAACTCAGGGCACATAAATAAGCTCGCGTTTTCAGATTGGAATAGACACTCACTTCACTTTCCCTCGTTCTATCTTCTCATCTACGTGACCCCGTGTTGTGCTGCTACGATGTTATGGCAAAGAGAAAACTATGCGGATTCTCACAGCTGACAATAACTGCATTGTTCTTGCGAAGCTGGAGTCGCACTCTTGCATGCCATCTTTCATGACCACTCACACAAACTTGCTTTTCCCCGTCATGAACATCATTCAGGGTCCTGAGCAGAGACAATGAATGTGATGATTAAACGGAATATAGGAAACGCTAATCAATATTTTAGAAGATTTAGCATGGGTGGGGCAGGTCTCGGTGGTGTTTTCATTGATCAGCATGAAACAAGTACCGTCATATATTGAAAATGGTGGAGGGCTGTGGCTCAGGAGATATAGCGGGTCGAACAAGGGTTGGTGGTTCAAATCTTGCTCTGCCTGTGCCATTGTGTCCATGGTCAAACGTCCTTGGTGGTGGTTTGTTTACCAGAGTGTGAATGTGAGAATGAATTAATTTAAAAAATAAATATATAAAGTATATAAATGATCGTTTATTGACCTGCTTCAGTAGCTTTAGGCACAAGTAGGTCATCATGCAACACGAAAGTTTGCCAAGAGTTGCTTCATAGACCACGTTTATATTGTGACGCTTAATCACCCATTAATCGGTCGCATGGTCATGCTAGCTTACAACCTGAAAACTACACTAAATTCCATCGACACTTTAGCTGTTGTTTGAGTATTCTGCTGACAAATAGTCCAGAAAGTATGACCACGGCGCTAATGGGGGAACCTGTCCTGCAGTGGGAATTAAAAGTATTTAGTACGTCAGCCAAATACTACGAGAGCCATTATCAACCACAATGGCCTGCGCTGCCCTGGGAAAGCCATTTACTCACCCTTGGTTTTTCACTCTGCTCCCACTGTCGAGTACTTTTCCATATTGATTGGGAGATTTTACAGAAGAACAATGGGCTTTCAGGCGCAGACTTTAGGGTTGGGGTCTCGACTGGGCATGTCACAATGTGTTCACTGTTTGAAGGATCGCAACTCAAGCCCCTCAAGAATGTCTATATGACTTTAATCCGTCTAAAACCGCTAAGATGTTGAAGCATTTTTAGTTTGGTACTTTGCCACAGAATCCCAGGATGACGGGCCCTGAGAATCGTGGACTGGATTTAGGTCGACGGTGACTTTCCTCTCATTTGTTCGCTCATTGTCTGAATGGAGGCAGTGAACCTTCAAGAATGGGTCATTCAGTTGTGAATATAAAGTTGCGTGGCCAGATGACTGGAGAGTGGTGTTGAAACTAAAGGAAGCAGAATCACTTCAGCTCCTGTGTCTCAATCTTATACGTGCATTCACGCTGCAGATGTTGAGCAGAATGTACCATTTAGGCCTTTCATCACTGAGGACAGAAGTGCATGATGACGGGATAGTCATGGAAGACACGCTCCCGTTGTGTGGTAATGTTTGCTTTAGAAAAATTACAAAGGTTAAATTGGCTTAATTCACCAGCTCTTTAATAGTTAATTAGTTTCAGTAAGTTTTATGAAAACCCCTTTTCCCCCCTCTCTTTCCTACTTTAGGACTGTTAATTGGATATCTTTTTCTTGTGGAGTAAGACAGCAAAAATTAGTTATCTGCAACCCTAATATATAATATATATATATATATCTCCCATGCATATGACCTCCCCTACCCATAAGTCCTTTCTGTTTTTTGTTTTGTTTCTGTTCATACCTATCCCCCCGTATTGCACTCCACCATTTTGTCCTGTTATCTCTCCCTCATCCCCTCCCATATTTTTACCCCATTTATTTGTAAGCGTCTTTAGTTTTTTGAAAATGCTATACAAATGCAATGTATTATTATTATCATAATTATATATTGTTTTTTTTGTTTTGTTTTTTCACAAGATAATATTGCAGTTAGCCTTCATACACTACAGGACGACGTTACCAACCCACAAACAGGATCAGAGACAACAGACAAATATATAAAAAAAACAACAACACATAACACAAATAAGTGAACTGCATATGTTGACCTCTGACATCCTACAAGCCCTGCTCGAGTTTATAGAGCTGAACCGATGTGGTGGAGTGGTAAATTTTCCATGTAGTTTATAAATGGTTCATATCTTGTAGTACATCCTACTTCTTTTTTTCATTCAGTAGGTTTTTTTTTCTCCAGGTTCACACATCTGTTGACTTCTTCAACCGCATCTTGATTGGAAGTGGGCGGAGTCTAATTTCCGTTTTCTGTCAGTACATTTCTTCTTAATTCATATCTTATTTTACATCATTGTACAGAAACTGCATACTGTATTCATGTATGTGGACGTTTGTTAAAATAAACCATCCAAGGAAACGTCCACAACATGAAAATATCACCCTTTTAAATAAAATGATTAAACTCATAAGCTATTTAAACTGTAAATGCATGTATAAAGTACTGTGCGGAGGGTTGAATTCGTCCCTGTTGGCGTATTTGTGTCCTATTGACCTCTTCTGTCTCTTTCCATGAGTCCCATGGCTTCCATTAGAGGAACAGTTCTGTGCAGCCGTTATCACGTGCATGTGCGTATCCACGGTGACACGCGAGGCAGGTAACCACAGAGCGCATTACCTGGTGTCCCAGAGCTGCAAGTCAACCGCAGTCCTGCGCCCGTGCACAACTCCAGCCGTCTCACCCTTCCTCCTCCACTCTCACTGGCCCTTTTGTACCATCAGCACAGAGAGGTGATTGAGTTGCATTCAAGGCGCCGCGTTCCCAACCCCCTTCAGCAGAGTAGGTCTACGCCGGCCGTGGGTGTGTTCGTTCGGCTGGGCGGCTGTGATTGCGTAGAAGACAAACAAATGTTGTTGCCTGGCAAGGAAACTGAGAGGCACTCCTGTGCGAGTGGGATGTTTGGGAATGGGGGGTCTGGGGTCTGGGGTCTTCGACAAGTTTCCCAGAACAGTCCCCGCTCTGTGATGGAGGTTGCTTGCGTCAACATGATCAGGAGCTTGTAAGGCAAGACAAACAGAGGCGTGTGTCTGCTGTTTCAGAGCGTGAGCATTATTACTCGGCCCGCCGAGGTCCGAGCCACTCAGCGCCAGATTTGGCGTCATTCACTTGATTTGGATGTGCACGCGTCGCATGCTTTCACCCATTTGGCCGCAGTTTGTGTTTGTCCTAGCAGGATATTTTTGTCTAACATCACTAAGGCTTAAGGCTCCGTTCTGCCTCAAGGCGGCCTGTGGTTTTGTTTTCCGAGGCACACCTGTAGGCCTTGAACGCCTTGCTTTAAGCAAACACACACACACACACACACACACACACACACACACACACACACACACACACACACACACACACATTAGGAGTGTTTAACTCCATTACTGCCTTTTTCGTGTGATGCCACCGGTCTCCACCGCTCCCGCTCTCTAAATTAACAAATTACAAGTTGTGCATTTTTAGTGTTTTCTTCAGATGTTCAATTTTTCTCTCCGTCTCCGTGGTAACACCTCAAGGTCTGAGTACAGACTCTCCATTCCGAATCTCTTCTTCTCTGTTTTTCACTGTACTCTAGCAGCTAATGGTACAAATATGAGAACCAACATAGCAACAGCAAGGCTTTATTTAGTGTCACTTAATGAGACAGCATGCAAACCTTGTGTGGAATTATAACCAGTTAAGTTGAATTCAGTATGATTTGTCCCTGAGGAGCGATTTAAAAAGGCACAAAGAGCAGCACAGTAAACATAAACAAGACATAAAACATACAGTAATAATAATAATCTAAATAAAACATACCAACATATACTGTACATATCAACTATCACAGTTGAGTTGCACTGACGATTGAAATACTGATACACACATGTATATCTATTACGTGCTTTATTTTAGATACACAGTGAGAAAATATCTTCATCAAAACACTTTTTTACGGCACCATTATTTTGACAGGAATCACTTCAATAGCTCATATGCAATGTAGATTTTTTACAAGTATCTCGTTAGTGTCATCAGTTGTAATAACAACGTGATTATTTCTCCCTTTAGTTCATGCTGTGATTTTGTTCCAAAAACACAGAGAACTGTTGAAACGTAATGTACTGTCTCCACTGTTGCTAAGAAATGGGCGACGTATCTGTATCACAGCTTCCACTTTGAACATGCAGTACAGTACTTGGATGAGACCAAGGATGTTTATTGGACGCTTGCCATCAGATGTAAAATACGAGTTAATTCGATGTTCTGTGCTTCACAACACATCACGGACCTGACACTTGGCCACAGTGTCTTCATTACACAACAAGCCCTCAGAGGTTCTCAGACCACATCTGGTAATTACAGTCCACTCATATGCCGCAGTGAAGCTGCTAATATGTTTATTATTAGATTAGATTCAATTCCTTTATTGTCATTGTAAGGATACAACGAAATGCAAGCCACAATAAAACGGAGCTCTTAAAAAAACTTTATTTTCATTTATTTATTATTATCGGTTTTTTATGCTAAATTGTGTATACATTGTATGTCTATTGTTTTTATGTTTGTATGTTTATTGTTTGTAATTTTTAATGGTGAATCATATAATGTTACATGATATTTTATTATATTGTTCTTTGCAAATATTGCTATTCCTCAGTTCCTCAATCTTTTCTGTCTATACTGTCATGGAGTGGAGCTGGGACATGTGAGATGTTGTGGACATACAGTGAAAGAGCGTGTACTGGCGTCCTATTGAGTCTCAGGATTACGTGGCACTATTGTGGCGCTTACATTCTCACAGGAAGTGTTTCATCACGGCTAACAGGTCAAACTGTATAGGTTAAGCTTCGATAAAAGAGCCGGGCCAACACAAAAGCCCTTTGTCTCTGTGTCACTCTGAATGGCCAGTATATTACCCCCTTCTTTTGAGGGGTGGGGGGTGGGAGGCACGACAGAAGTCCGCAGTGTTGTGGTGGAGTGTTGGCATGGATTTGAGACGGTGGAATATTTATGAGTCCTCAAAGATTGCAGTGAAGCTTTATTCTGTTGATTGCTGATGCTGCTGGATTGCCGTGTGCTTATTTGAGAGAAAAAAAAACCTGGAGCACAGCAGATTCAGACGTTGGTGCTGAAACCAGTTTAATTGTATATTCAGACCTACACCCATTGGTTGGTTTTAAAACGGTCAGAGTTTGCTTCTTTGTAAAGTCCATACTTTAAAAAATATTTATATTATTTTATTCATATGATAATATTACAGCTACATTCATACACTATGAGATGACATTCATAACCCACAATGACAGGATCAGAGACATCAGACCAAAAAAAAAACCCCGAAACACATACACACAAAGAGCATAAATACCACAAAACTGGTAGAGTGACAAAATTTCTTGTTCAGGTATGAATATCTTTTTGTGCTCGACACACCACCACTTTCAGCTCAAATGACAGAAAACATGGCTGTATAGACATGTGTGTTGTCAAATCACTCCGCCCTAAAGAGCCATAGTGACAAACCTTTAACAATGTCTCGGGAGTTTTTGAGGTTTTTTTTTCAGTCCAACTCATATTCTTTATATATACATGACAAAACTGACATGATATCATGTTAAATTTCATCTAATGTCTCTCAAAATCCACACTGGAGTTCAGCGGAGGGTACGGTGTAGTGCTGATCAGGAGATTGCTTGGCACCCACTGTCACACCAAATACTTTATCCTTGTCCAGGTTGGTCCTGTACCAGAAATCCCCGTTAGACCAACCAAAGTCCCACCAAATGCCTCTGCAAAAATGGTAATCTCCTGGTTTGTCATCCCCGTTTATTATTCAGTCGCCGTCACCTGTTGATTTGGATGATTGTTGCACGGTCGTTGCAGCATTTGCGCTCACGGTTAGACATACACGATAACAACTTACAGGTAGCATGTTTTTGGCAGTCGGCCTTGATTTGTTCGATTGCCATTGCTTGTCGCTCGACCTCGTCAGTGAATCAAATTGACGCAACCCATCACAGGATCTAATTCCATTGGTTGTATTTACTGGGTAACAGTCAAAGTTACAGTTTTCTGCAACCTTAATTAATAATACATTTCATTTGCAATATTACAGTTCACTCACACACTACCAGACAACAGTCCCAACCCACATTGAAAGGATCAGAGACAACAAACAATAAAAAAAAACATAAATATAAGTGAACCGCATGAGTCACACAGAGAGATATACCTTTGACCTCCTAAGTCCTACAAGCCCTGCTCTAGTATATAGAGCTGAACCAATGTGATGTGCTGCTAAATTTTCCATGTGGTTTATAAATGGTTCAATATCTCGTAGGTTTTTTTTTCCCTGTCCAACTCATGTCCTTTTAATACACGTGACAAAATTGGCATGATATCAGGTTCAGTTTCATCTAATGGCTCTTAAAATACACACTGTGGTTCGGTGGAGGGTACGGTGTAGTGTTGATTTAGAAGATTGCTTACAACCTACTGTCACACCAAGTACTTTATCCTTGTCCACCTGTGCCAGAAATCCCCACCAACTCCCTCTGCAAAAATAGTCATCTTCCTCTTGGTTTATCATTATTATTTCAGTCGCAGACGGTCAGCAAGATTGTTGCCCCGTCGTTGTAACATCGTGCTCACAGTGAGACGTACACGATAAAGAACTTACAAGTAGCGTGTCTTTTGGCAGTTGTACTTGATCTGTTCCATGAATTGCTGGACCCCGTCAGTGAATGAAATGGACGCAACCCATTAGGGGATTAAATTCCATTGGCTGTATTTACTGGGTAACAGGATTGCATGGCACGTTCAGCTTTACGTGGCTGTAAGTGGTCGAAGCAGCCCACCATCTGTGCAGGTGGACGAGCTCCTGTGCCTGTAGTTCATAGGAGCTTTGTGTAAATCGGCGTGTTGGGTTAACGTGTGTATGGTTTATTAAGAGTTTTTCAAGAGATGGATGCAAGCAAATGCGTCACCTTTTCTTTTTTGAGGTGTGACAGGTGACGTCATCTCTCTGCGAATATGTTTTATTCAGCAAGAAGCCAGTGTTGGTCCATTATATCTGTGTATTTATATCTGTGCACTTCATATAATATTTATATTTAGGGCAGAGATTTTTGTGAGCTGGAAATAGAATGGTGGGTTACTGCAGTCCAGTTTGCTCTTAGCCTACGGTGGGTGCGTGTCTCTTCCCCTGCTCTATTCACCGTGAACCGAAGCACAAGGAGACACGTGAAACGAAATTAATAAACGCAGAACTGAACAAAACACACCACCTGGGGTGTGTGAAATGCCTCATTAGATGAGAACATCTCTTTTATGATTGGGCATTTGGTAGAAAGCATTAGGCACTGTTTTTTTTTAATAGAAGTACGATAGAAAGAGGTTTTGAGTCGCTGCACGTTCTGTCCTAAATGTTGTGCAACATGTTTGGCATATTGATGTTTCAGTTTGATTGGCTTGGTTCGGTGATGTTTGACAGAATCACAATCACAGTGCCCTTTATTGTCCTTGGACTTGTGTACAATGAGATTGGAGAGTTTCTCCTTTTGCAGTGCAATAGTAAGACAAATAAGAACATCTTAAAAAGCATATATACAGTAAATATAGAATATATAGTGCACAATTGAATATACAGTGCAAAATAAAATATACAGTACAATCTCATTTTTGTAAAGGATTAGGTTGCATGTATATGTACATATCTAAAAGCCTGAATTGCTGGTATTGCACACATGTGTTTGACATGTATTTCCAGTCGTACAGTTAACAGTCATATATACAGTTAACTGGATGCTGTAACTGGAGCCGACAGCATCTTTCTTGCATTGTAGCGAGTTATAGCAAATAAGCCATGACATTTAGTTGTTGAAAAAAAATAAAAATGTACTTTTGTCAGGTAGAATTGTAATCTGCAAATGTATAAAACAATGTTAAACCCTCTTTTGTTGCCTCTCAAGGGCAGAATATTGACGTTTTATGTCATTAAGGTGTTTAAGAGAGTTAAGTATTTAATCCAAAGCCATCAACATTTTTATTGTATTTTGGCTCATAAAAATAAAATTGAATATCTGCCAACGTGACAATTTCTTAAAACTCTAGTTTGTGCATCTGTATGGATACAGAAAAACAAAGAGGTTAGACCTTGACATTGATGCGGTGCTGTTTGTGTAATGGCGATGCATCATTCAATATATTATAGGTCAGACAGGTGTAGTTGGTGTTTTTCAGCAGTCAGAACAGACGCATTTGGGAGTCATTTACTGCAGTTGGGAGGAAAATTGGAAACAAAAAAACAGCACAAACCAATACCTGTTCAACGTCAGACAGTCTGGACCTCTGCGATGTCTGTTATTATGTTTGCGGTTCGGTAAAGTTCACCAGAAACAATGGTGTGTGTCTGGTGGAACAAGCGAGTACAAACCTGTTTTGTAAAATGAAAGTCATCTGGACAGATTTTGTTTTATGGAGGATGAAAATACCTGTTCAGTACAATATCTTCATTCACGTGGATGTGGCATCAGTTATGTTTATAACCAAAACACTACGGACATGGCAGCGTTTATTGTTGGTTTCTTTTCTCAGCTGGACAAAAAAGTCGTACTGTTATTTGCAATAGAACTAGATTATTTTAGCACTTATGTTGAATTGGAAATGTTAAAGGAGTATTGCTTTTATATATAGGGACACGTGGCAGAGGTCGATAACATGTTCATTATTATCAGAGCAGACGTCCGGTCATATATCGTATTTTGTGCGGAAGTGTAAACGGCACATGACTGAGCCTGTTTGTCAAATCCTCCAGACCCAAATGAACTACTCGGGTGATACAACAACCTTAAGGAAATGGCCGTTTTCACCTTGAGCTATGGAGACTACAGCGAGCCAAGCAATCAACCAAAAGCTGGGGCTGTCTACACACACACACACATACACACTGTCCTGGAGGTCCATTGACTACAGGGGGTTCTTAATCAGTTTAATGGTGATTATTTTTTGGGGAAGAGTTGCACTTTTGTATCTGACTATCTGCGTTCATGTAAGCAAACCACTGAGTCTGCACTTTGCAATTGGGTGAGTAGTGATTGTGCGTTGCGGTAAATGAATTGGGTTCCTAATCATGTTAAATTGAGAAAATGGCAGCCTTCCCTGCTAAAACACCCTCAGCAGCCGGGTCTGAGACTGTCTGAGACAGTATCAAACATTTAAAGCCCCTCGCTGATTCCATTGTATTCAGAATCTTAAAGCCTCCTCCCAGCAAAAAAAACACAACAAAAAGGAAAGAAAAATAAGCTCTTATTATACAGTATACATACCCCCAACACTAGCCACGATACTAAAGTTAATATACAAGTAGATGGTATTTCTTTAATAACTGACGCCGATTCCACCAATGATGGCGCCTGTGTGGATTATGTCTTTGCTTTTTTGTCGAACGGTCTTTGCAGAGTCACAGCACAGCAAATCGCCTCATTCACAGCAGGTTTGCAGAGGATGACGGAGCCATTTTGTCAAAAGGGCCTTGTTGACAATTTCACACAACGTATGCGAAGATTTCACGCCTTGAATAAAATAGTTTTTTTTGGATTTGCTTTTCATGGGAGCTGTGAGTGATTCTAACAGCAACGTGCAGTTTACAACAAAACCCTGAAAAGCCTTCAGTTCCTGGGTCTTTGTCCAAGGATTTAGTGTTGACTCACCTGTGTCAGACACTTATGAGACTTTTGCCAAAATTGGATAATTTCAAATGAAATGTGGAAACTAAAGCCAGACAACATAACAATACTTATTCAGGTGTAGATTACAATAACAGGGTTAAAACACAAGCTTACAAAATGCACAGGGTTAACTTGAAGCAAAAACGTATTTCTAGCAGAGCTTTAGTGTAGCCTCGTTTGATAGTGGTTAACAAATGAGCAAAGCTGAACTCAGATTCAGATTTATTTATTTGTCATTCAAATAAAACATGCCGGATGCCGTTACAGAATGAAGTTTTTGAATGCACAGCATGAAAAAGACACAGGAAATTTGTTAAAAAAAAACACCTGCTAAAAAACCAACTTGTACATGGGATAAAATATTAAAACCTGCATTAAAATGAATAAAGTACATAAAATAGTAAGGATAAAAATTATATTGCTCTATAGGGGCATCAATACTGTACTGTTTCTGCAGCTCTGGACAATTTTCTGTTTTTTTTTTTTTTTTTTTTTTTTTTTTCACGGATGTGATGAGACAGAGCTACAGCAGAGTCTCCTGGTGGGTCCATGTGGCTGGCGCTGCTGGGGCAGTGCACCTGTCCAACACTAATGCAGGTCGTTTCAGTGAACTTGGGAAGGACAGACCTCCTACTGAGCACAACGCCTCCAGAATCCTGCAGACGTAAAGGATACTAGAGCACCATGGGTCTTAATTAAGTTAATTGGGCTTTGTCGAGTAGAGCCAGTTATGATAGTGCTGCTCTGTGCATCATTTGCAGTGGCTTTATAGACTTTAAAAGGTCAAAATACATTCATTTGACTGTGCTGCATTTATTATGGTTGAAGTCGTTGCTGAAATTCAAGTCAGTGGTTTTTTCCCTTGCCCTGTCTCTGAAAAAGTAATAAATCTTCTAATACCTTAAGGCCCCGAGGCTGCTGTTGGATATGTGACCATTGGTTGGCGGTCCTGTTTCATCGCCGGAGGCCATAACAACTCACAGACCAATGTGAGGACCACATGTGACCTGGATCGCAGAAGCTGTGACTCCGTCGATTCTAAAGCAGATTAATGCAGTGTGTGTCTGAAGACTTCCTCCTCATTTCAGGTCACGGGGCACTTAGTAAAGATAATTAATTGGCTTCAATCAGTCCCGAAAGGAAAACGCAGCCGGTACGCCTTGCTGCATTCTGCATTTCATATGTGACACTTGTTGTGTCCAACAGTGATGATGATGATTTCTTTCGACTTTTTCCCTTCTGCTTATTTGACTTGGCAGGGTTTTTTTTTTTTTTAAAAACACACACAACCCACTAGACGCTCTTACCCAGTATCTGCTATGTGCTAGCCCGGTACCTTACCAACTGAGCTATCCAGCTGGGACTTGTTGTGTCCAACAGTGCCATGTCTATATTGACTTTTATTAAAGGATCATTACAGCAATTCTTTTTTTGGACATTCACAACAGACAAAACACAAAAAATTTCCGGTGTATAAGCGGCTACTTTTTTCACACGCTTCAATCCCTGCGGCGTAAATAATGATGCACTAATCACAAATGTGAACAATGTGGCTGTCGAGGGACGGAAACAGCTGATGCGCGTAAGCTCGGTGTCAATGAGTCAATGGTGAGATGTCAGACTTTTTATATTCAGAGGGTGCGACTTATACGCAGGTGCGCTCAAAAAAAGTACGGTAATCCTCCATTTATTGTGGGTCTCATATAATGTCAACCCTTTCAAATGGCTTGTAATTAATTTTCATTGATTGCGTATTCACTGAGAATTACTCTAAATTATGTAATGACGCACAACAGGAGTGATTTGCTCTGCGGAAATTGGATTTGGCAGACTGACACAAGCGTCTTCTGAAAGCATCGTCATTTATTTCTGCCTTTGTAGGCTTTTCACTCTCTTTTTTTTCCGTCTTCTTACTGTTTGATGGCCGCAGTATTTACCATAGAGTGTGATTTGAAACATCAGGCTTCTCCCCGTTAGTGGGATGATGAATGTGTGGTGTTAAGGCTTTCTCCAGCCCTAAAACTGTGGATTTAATTTGACGGTACAGGACATACATATTGTAATTAGGGTTTAGCTGTGAAGCCTAACAGATGAAAAATGCCCCGCTGCAATAACTTCTGAATGTATCTTAAGGACACAGGGGATGGATCATCATGTGACTTCACTGCAAAGTTTTGAGAAAGAAGCTTTTGGGTCAATACATGAAAAACAGCTGCGTCATTATCTAACTATTAAGATATGAAATACTCAAAAGTTTTTCTTATACTTGAATAGTGAATTAAATAAATATGACGAGTCTGCAGCACCGCAGATATTTCGGGTTGTTTACCTTGCACACCCTTGAGCAGCATCAGTATTGGCACCAGAGACATATTAATCTGCCGGCTGAGATGGATGTTGTACACAGAGTGTGTGCTCTGCTAATTGGATAAACGTGGACTAGAGGATGTGATTCAATATTTAATGAAATTGGTTATATTAGGCAGATCCATTAGCGTCTCCTTTTGCCATTTTTTTGGAATCAAAAAAGCAGTGCCAAAGGAGCAAAACGGATATTTAATTTTATTGGCAGCAGGCGTTTCCTTATTGAGAAATATGCCGCAGATGGAGCTGAACAGTTGGTTGAATATAGCACTTGGTCATTGCAGTTTCCATAATATTTCAAGCGTGTCACCACATACCATAATGAATGAAGTGTTGTGGAACCACACAGACGGATTCCATAATCATATTTAGAGCTATTATATGAAATGATGCTTTTGTTTATCTACTAAGCTGCGTGTGTTGTTTCTAAGTAACAAAAAAAAAATCCAACTGATGTGAGAGAAAGTAAGAAATATGATGTTGACTCAGAAGGTTCTTTGAAGACACGTTCACACTAAAAGACTAAAACGGCATTCAATTAAAATTATCTTTTTCCAAAGTAATGTTTTGGCAAATCGCTTGAATAACAGTTCACCCACGATGAATATAATGATAAAAAGCAGAGTTTAGCTTCACAAAAGCTCCTAAGAGAGACGACAAGGACAGACTGACTGTGAATTGGTCCATGTTGAATTAAACCTCCCGCATTGCAGTCATGGGCGACATCTGGAAAGGATGAAATGCAGGCGTGTACATCAACGCTGTTCAGAGCTCTGTTATTGTCCATCCGCAGTACACCACATCCATAGAGTGGTTAAAATGGGGTTTAAAACAAACACATTTTGTCTGGTGTATTGAAATATTACTGAAAAAAATTCTAGAAAAGAATAGGCATGAACTAGACCATAACAAGCAACAAGCAAAACATAATATTAATATTGTACAACGAATGTGAAAATAGTGATTCATTTATGACCCAAAACTCACTCTGTGAACTCTGGCTTAGTCCAAGTGCATTGTATTTGTCAGTTTTCTGCGAAGATTAGATTTCACCATGTTGAACATCATCCAGTCCTGATCTCTTATTTCATTTCCCACTACCTGTACTCAGTGTGATACTTCACTACGGCATTAATGTTAAGAAATATGGATTATTATGCAACCGCAGCTGCATCCAACGTTACATTTGGACCGCCTGTTTATCTAGTCAGGTTCCTGCTGAGGGTTGTTCGGCCACTGCGTCAGTTCGTTGTAAACATGACCCGGTCACATTGAACTCGCCACTGGTGAACTGTCTGGATGAGGACGATGGGGTTGACGGTGGCACACGGTGATCAACAAGATCTTAAATTTATGGCTATGAAATATAAAATAATGCTAGTGTGCTCTTACAGATACTATGGGGGACTGTTGTATATATTACATGTCTGAAAACACACTACAATCCACATTAGTAGGTAGGACTCTTCTTTACCCTCAGACCAATGTTGAAAGGCAATAAATGAATTTTTGCTTTGACATGAGGTTATGCTTTCTATTTCTGGTTCTGGTTGGTTTAATTTTTTAAATTTTTAATTTTTCTTACATTCATACACTACAAGACAAAATTCACAACCCACAATGGCAGGGTCAGAGACAACAGACAAACAGAACACACAAAAAACACCCACACACACCAGAAGACCATAAAAAAACATAAAACAGGTACAGTGACAAAGAACTAACAAAAAACTCCGCATGAGTCATATAGAGACATATGTTGACCTCATACTTCCTAAGTCCTGCGCTCGGGTATATAGAGTTGAACCAATGTGGCGCAGGTTCTTTGTGCCATATATGTGCGGCCCCGGTCCCTCTTCCCCCTCACTGTGCTGTCAGTCAGAGTTAACATCACCTGTACAGATCAGTAGCTCCGAGATGCCAGCTCCCGTTCTGGAGTTAGCGCATATGGGCTGTAACAGAGATCCGTCTCCCCTGCGTCAGCGCTGATTTCTAAGCCAGCCCAAATATGTCAGTCACTGCAGCTTTTTCTGCAGCCTCCAGCTACGACACGGCTCCGTCTGCAGATGGGATGCTGTTTGGGTACGTCGAGCTGTAAACGACCCAAATTCCACTTCATAAACCACCCGAAAGCTATAGCCAGATCCTCTAAAAAAAAAAAAAAAAAAGTTATCCCTTTTTATATCGGGATTTAAAACTTGCTGACAGATTGTGGTTGTGGTTGTCTCTGCCGGTTGAAGTTTCAATGTCACGAGTCATCTTGAAGAACGACTTTCCCTCGGATCAATAGACCCATGCGGTGTGAGTGAATATTGACGGTTTTTTATGAATAATCGGTTGATGTGAGTCATAAGTAGTACTCGTACATTTATGAAGCTCACCTAAGTACCACCTGTCTCCATGTATCATCGCCACATGATTGATTGTCCTACAAGTAATTGGACCAATGATTTATTTGTCCTTTTCTGTAGACGTTATGCCAGTGGTTTGATACAAGTGTAGTTTGTGTACAAAATACTGTACAACTAATGAAGATTAGCTATTTATTGACATTTTATCAATCACTGGACACACAAACTGTAGATAAATACATTTGTGGTTACCTTGTAACCTCTATAGATTGGAATAGCATGGGCACATCAATGATCTTATATAGATAAAACCTATTGAAATCTGGAGAGACATGCACTAAACACTGTTAATGAAAGAGGTTGAGACGAAAAGGATGAAGGGAGACAAAGTCAAGCCACTGTCAAATAGTGGAAATACAAGTGTTTTTTTTTAATGCAGACGCATATCGATGAAATAATTATTGTGGTTTCGCAAAAATGATTGTGGTTAATAATTATTGTGACAGCTTTATACAACTCAGGTCAATCATATGCTGTATATTGATCACAGAGTTATTTAGGATAATATGATAATGATCACAACAATAAGTGCATTTTTCTTTTTCTCAATATTTGGTTGAAATAGGATTTCATGCATGTATGGCTATGGGGTTTGAAGCTGTGTGTCTGTGTGTGCGCGCGCACTTTTTTTAGTCTGTCTAATTTATATGTGCTTCTGTTATCACTGAATTACCTGTGTGTGGATTAATCATGAGGAATTTTGAGGTGCCCCCCCCAGACATCAGAGGGCTTAGGTGCAGTTTTAAATCCAACTTGAAAACCCATTTCTTTTCCCGTGCTTTTAGTGCAGTCTGACACAGTTGTCTTTCTTCTACCTTTTTCTTTTTCTTGTTTTATCTGAATTATATTGATTGTTTTTAATTGACCGTTTATTACATTTTCTCTTGTCGTTTGATTACTATGACATTTATTTATGTTTCATAATTCCATTGTCATTTTAATTGTATTGTTGGCTTTGGTTTTCTGAAACTAGAGTCCATGTTCTACCCTGATTTTCTTTATTTATTAATTTATTTATGGGTCAACGTCTGTTGTTTTAAATGTGCTATACAAATAAATTGACTTGACTATCTGAGTTCAAGCCTGTTCCTCCTAAGTTATTGGAAAATTTCAGCTCCAACCTGCAAGAAAATAATGCTCTCCAATTTTGATTTGCGTTGATTTGGCTCCAGAAAAGGCTTAGGTGCTTTGTCAAACTCTTATGATTGTAGGTCAAGACCTGCTCCTGTGGCGTTTGTGTGATGATCTAACATCTCAGTAGCTGTTCCCTGTAGCTGTTGTTGCTCCTTCATGTGTTTATTTTAATGGCCGTACTGAGAATTTCTTAATTTTATCCAACAAATGTAATATTAAAAAAAATTCATTAAAATTACACTCAAGGTGCAGTGGGTTGAAATATGTAACCTGGAGTAGTGGTTTGAGAAAACAAGACGAAATCTGATGATTAGAAGCAGACAAAAAGACGAGAATTCCTAATTAGTGCTGGTGAGAGACAACGGTTCACCATAAAGACGGCTTGCCTCAGGATATAAATGGTTTGTTAAGCCTTATTTTATGGTTGGAAGTACTTATTATTTTGTGTTTGTTTCTTACAGTCAATAAGCACAAACCATGGATCGAGACGACGTATCACGGGATCGTAACGGAAAACGATGACAAAGTGCTCCTGGACCCGCCTCTTATTGCACTGGACAAGGATGCCCCTCTACGCTACGCAGGTGAGAGCGGAGGTTTATCACCGCTGCCGTTTTATTTTCACAGCCTAATTAAAATAATCTGTCTTATCTGTCTTTGCTCTTACGGCTCTGAGCAGTTCTTGAAGGAGGGACTAAATTACCGCGCCTCTGTTCGCCATTAAATAAATCTACATTCTATAACTGGGTAGAGTTCTGCACGTTCAGCTTTTATGAGCGGTTTGATTCTTTTTGATATCCGGATCAAAATGCCCTTTCATTTATGTTCCAGTCCTGGTGGCTAGACACAATTAGTATGCTTTATGCAGCCAGGCACTATTAGCTCTGAGGGGGTTTTAATCACACTGGGATTGACTTTGGCTACAATTCAAAGCACCAGGGCTTGCAAATGATTTCCCACCATTTCACGTCACATGAGCGCAGTCTGTGATCTCTGTCGGGTTCTCCCGCCGCACGAGGCTCTCGCAGTCCTCCTGTTATGACCGATTCGATCTCCTGTTACCTCTCCTCATTTAGCAAGTCTGGTTTTTCTCCATCTCCATGTCAAAGTTATGTGAGATATGTTGCATGTCGGACTTGAGCGGCATAGAAGGGTTAGCGTCTACTCCTGCAAAGTTTCTGGAAATCCCAGAATGGAATTATATTCCCGTTCTCCGCATGATGTTTGTCCCCTTTTCACAGTCAATTAGTGTTGAATAGAGAGTTTTCCTGCTCCCACTTCTTTCAGCCGAGGCTCCCTCTTTGATGAGCACGGCTCTCTGCGAATGGACTGTGTGTCCCTGTGAGCACACTCTATCTTGAGAGCCAGCAATCTGGCTTCACGTGGCAGCAGGGGTGACCAGCTCTGCCGTGCCAGCCTCCTAGTCCGTCCATCTGTGCCAATAAAAATGAGATTCATTGTAAAGCCGACCCAGTAACAGACTCTCAAGGTGAATAGCATCGCCAAAAGTGTAAACCCAAAGAACGAACTGTTAGGCTAACGTATTATGGGGCTGACATTACGTGCCTGTCTATGCCTGTGTGTGTGTGCACATATCTCAGTGGCGAGTACAGTCAGTCCGATTGGAACCGAAATAGCTGAAACGTAAGCCTTGGCAATCATGAAAATGAGATGCATTCACAGACGACTATGCTCCAAAACAAGCCACGACATAAAGCAATGAGCGTCCGATAAGGCTGTTTGATTCAAGTGGTGAACGATGGACAAACTGCCAGAAGAACATGTCTTCCTCTAATGACACACATCTGTGTTTCTGCAACACGTTTACAGGAAATTGTTTTCACGGCCACCATTGAATATGCCGTATAGGGACCTGTGAGCCTATAAATATTGTCTGACTATAATTGCCTGTTTTCATTTAGCACCAGCGGGAAACTGTACACTGCTTGTCAAGACTAGAATCAATACACAGCCATTATTGTGATTTCCACCTCAGTTCGGGCTGAGAGGCCTGCCACCGTGACATTTGGAGGAATTCTCAAATCTATGGCGTGAGATGGTCATTAGGACGGTGCTGGACACAGAGGCCCATCAATCCAATGCATGACTGACTCTGAACAGCAGCGTCCACTAGGTTGAAAACCAAATGAGCAGGTCTAGATTTCAGGCGGCCCGCATTTAATTGAATCAGGCAAGCAGAAAAACACCTTATAATCCGCCAACTTCTTAAGCAGTGAATTCCTTCCACCTTATTTTCTCTGTATCTTACAGTGTTTGTGTTTGACTACCTCGATTATGAAAGTCTAATTTGTCATGCCACCGGGTCCTAGTGGATGTCTTTGACTTTAAGGAACTGTAATTTTGTGTTTTGTGTTGTCACAAAGTGTGCAGGATTTACTACATGTTGGAGAAGTGAAAACAACCACATCGTGGCATTACTATTCCAATTCTATCTCTGATTAATTATCCATGGTGGCAGCAAAACAACATGTTATACTAAGTGTTGTGGATTCAGTGTGTCATTAGGCGCTTTCCCACACATTAGTTAAGAACCATCCACTTGGAATATAGTCGTATGAACCACTCTCCCCAGGGGAACTTTTTGGTTGTGCATTCCCACAGTCTGAAGTAATCTTATTCTACATACTCCAAAGCACTTTTACACACACACACACACACACACACACACATATAGCGATGGTAAATAATCTCTATTTATGTTCAAAATTTAAGAGTACTTTTGAATATAAAATAAATCAGTCTAAGATGGATCTCTGTAAAGTGTTTAGTGGAAGTGTCAAAGGCAGATTGAACGTGGATTTAGCCTCATACATCCCATAATCACTGATGAACAACTGAATAGAATGTGTCCACGCTCTACTGTCTTCTCTTAATCTGTTCATGGACCAGTCGTGTGTTCCTTCTCTTCTCAGAATTTCATACAGATGTGGATACTAGGTGTGGAAATGTTACAGATGATGCACCAACTGGAAAGTCAAAAAGACCACATGAAGTGTTTATTATTGTTAGCTAATAAATGGCATTTGTAGATCTGTTGTATAAACTGATGTATACTGTTGTAGAAATACAATAGGACTTATGCCTACCACTATATTCACCGTGGTAGGCTCTCTTCTGCAATATACTGAAATGGGCGTGGCCTGAAGTCTACCAATCAGCAAACACCCAAAAAAAACACTAAAAAAGACCCTGCCTCTGTGTAAGAGCTAAAAAGGTTCTCAGAACCATTGTTCGTAGTTCCTTTGTTGCGGGAATGCACAAAACAAGGGTTCTAAGAACTAAAAAGGTT
Source organism: Gymnapogon annona (assembly GCA_029814585.1). Classification (NCBI taxonomy): domain Eukaryota; kingdom Metazoa; phylum Chordata; class Actinopteri; order Kurtiformes; family Apogonidae; genus Gymnapogon; species Gymnapogon annona. The sequence goes on from JAPTHA010000027.1 coordinate 23,317,679, forward strand.
CCAAAAGCTACAGAAGGTTCCTACGGTGGGAAAGCGTCTATAGTTAGTTAAATCAGATTCAGATTCCTTTATTTGTCATTGCACACACCAATGATCTGGCAACGAAATGTCAAATGCTGCAGATGTCAGCCAAATCAATACACTTCTTAGCTTTCTCCCAGCATTATATTCACTATTTGATTTTTCTGATGTGCACTTTTATTTTAAAGGCACAGTATAATATCTAGTCCACATGTAAACATAGCGGGTGACAATAATTTATTGCCACCTTTTATATGTATGACACACACCATAAAACGAAATAGAAGGGGAAGTCCATTCCATACTAGTGTAGTAACTTCACATCAGCGTGGTCAGCTGTCTTCATCTGTAGACGTTCTAAGGTTCTAATGGTTAATAATGGTTCTTATTTTCAGGTGATTACACACTAGTGACAACTTAATTAGGAATATTACATTCAATTGTTGAACACAGATTCCTTTAAACCATCTACATTAAACCTCTTTTCACAGTCTCAAGTCCAACAAGATTAATACTATGAGCAGAATATCACGTACTGGTGCATTACTAAAAGAATATCAGCAGAGAGAAGAGAGGTTCAGACGCCACATTTATTTTTCACATCCCACATTAATGTAGAATTAGGCTGCCAATTACCTCGACACAAAATGCATTTTTCATTTGTCACAAAAATTCCTCATAGGCATATGGATAATAATTATCTTAGGGAGGTGCGGGTTCACTCGTGTGCCTTGTGTAAATTTTTTAATAAGCGTGTCAGCCGCCGTCGAAGGTGGCTGCGCGGTGTGGATTCATGACAGCCGAACTTCGCTGTCTCAGCTCCCAACAGCCCCACAGCGTCGTCGTCCCGCATTTGAGGATTAAAATACAGGCGTTTAAATCAACGAGTCACGCCAGGTGTAATAGGATGTTTTGTCAGTTCTTCACTAGTTTTTCCTCCTGAACCATTTCGCCGAGCCACTAATAAAAGTGCCCAGACTTTGACACCAGCAGGTTTTCGTAAGCGTTCAAATCCCTCTGTTTCTTCATGTGGCACCGCAGGGTTTTGTTTTTTTTTTTTGCTTGAAACAAAGTGAATATGAGCGTTTGTCAAGGTGATTCGACTGTTTCCTCCCTGTCCTCTCTGTGTTTTTTCTCTGAGCTCTTAACTCTTCTTTAACTGATCTGGGTTTATCTTTTCTCCCTTCCTTGTAGAGAGTTTTGAGGTGACCCTCACTGAAGAAGGTGATCTTGGGCTCTTTCTTCTGCCTTGTGCTTTAGTCGTTACTATTAACCCACTAACGCAAAACCAACAACATCCGCACTTTTGACACAGAAACTCCCGCCATGCTCTTTTAATCCCCCGCCCCCCCACATTTGGTTTTCTACTTGACTTTTATGTTTTTTTGTTGTTGTTTTTTTTTTTTTTTACCTCACCCCTTAATTCTTTGGAGTTCCAACAACAGCTGGATGAAAAGTGTGATGTGGGGCTGAGTGTTCTTAGAAATATCTGTGCATGAGACATCCATTGCAGTTTGCAGACCCTAACAGTTTTTCAGCTGTCACCAGGAAAAGAAAGCTGCTTTAAAAAAACAAAACAGGAGTTTCCATTCACTTTGCTGCCATTTTGTCCAATCCAATTGTTACGACTAGTTGTGTGTGGATTAAGCACAATTACATCAAAATTGTCACAACTTCACCAAACACATTTGAGCATGAATTGGTATTTAAAAAAAAAAAGGATTTACACTAATTCCCGAAAAACCTAAAAATGTTTAGGTTGTTTGTCTCAACGGCATCAAAAAAAATGTGTCTGTAGTGCACCCCGATCTGTGCAGGTACAGCGACTCCTGTGGACTTTTCTGACTCAAATGAAAGCTGCTGAGATTGTTAACTAATGCAAACTCTCTCTGCTGCAAAGTTTCTGTTGTTGCATCCTCGCCTCAGTGGATTTCTTGAGTTAACTCTCCCGCCACTAATCTCTACCATAGCATGGCTGCAGTTGTCATTTGATGTGGATGTCGAGCAAGTTGATATTTCTAACCCCAGTTCTCATCCAGTACTTTTTTTTTCCGTTTCAATAGTGTTATCGTACCAGTTTGGTTCTATGGTTTCATTTGGTTTTGGACTCATTTTGCAGTAGTCTTGGGTGAGAGGCAAATTTACACAGGAAGACTTTCTTTAGTCAAAACTCAAATTCATTTCTAGGTGGGTTTTTCTTTGGGCTTTTCCTTTTTATATTTTTGGATTTTCTTCACAGAATTAGGTTTTTCAGGATTGAATTGGTGCCGGATCACCATACTGCAGTTTGAATTCTGCCTTAATTTTCTTTTCTTTACGTTCGATTATCGTTTTTCTTCTGAGATAGGTATTTTTTTCCTTGCATCTATTACAGTGATCAATGGTCTTCAGTGCAAACACTGTCCTCTGTGTACTTTCGTCATGGGCTTTTTTTTTTCCCAGTGCCTTTTGCTTTTATAGATCTCTTAAGTACTCCTGTGAAATGCCTGTCCACATCTTTTTTCGGTTTCTGCCTGCATGACTGACTTGGATGCAATGTTTTCAAGTGGCTTGGAAAAGACACTGTATTCTATAACAACAAAAGTCACACACCCTCTCCAAAACTGCCCCACTCCCCCCCCCGCCCCCCTCCTCTCCCCCAACTACTCACCCATATGACAGTGCTTTTGGGCTTCCTCCACAGACACCACCCACCCCAATCTACAAACTACCTGGCTCCCAAAACCTGTGGCTGATCTTTTTTTTTTTTATTATTATTTTATTTATTTATTTTTATTATTTTGCGTGACTTTTATGGTTTCGTTGTTAGCATAACTTTTGTTTTCGTTTGGGGGAATGTACATACAGTGTGACTTTTCCCCACCGTCGATCATCAGTCGATCTGAGCAAAGTCTCTCTTGGCTCTTGGCATGTTCAGGTGAGATTTGCGGCTTCAGGATCCACGGGCAGAATGTCCCCTTTGAGGCAGTGGTCCTGGACAAGTCCACTGGTGAGGGGGTCATCCGAGCCAAAGACAAGCTGGACTGTGAGCTGCAGAAGGAGCACACGTTCACCATCCAGGCCTACGACTGTGGAGAGGGTCCAGATGGAGCCAACATGAAGAAATCCCACAAGTAAGACACGCTCTGCTGTGTTAGCGCCGTCAGTACACAGTGGAAGCCTAAAATAATCTCTCATTATCGCTTATCAACTTTTAATTTAACGGTTCTGGGGCTTTTATGAGCACATTAGGCACTCTGCTCCAAATTCAGAAATGGTGGTTTTTGTCACATATTATTTACCAGCACTCGACTCTGGCTTTGTAATAGAAGCAAAATGACTAAACCATTACTTTATACTCGTGCTAGTATGGGTTTTGTTTGTAATCAATTTATTACTGTATGGCTTCTCTTGTTATTTTCCCCTTAAGTGTATTCTTCTTTTGTTTAGCTTACCAATAGATAGCAACCTTAGCTTTCACCATCAACCTTTCTATCCTTCTATTTCAGCATTTACTTGTAAAAACACTTTTAAAAAATCCTCAACATAAAAACACGGCGAATTAGAAAATGCATTAAGTGGTAAGAGAAGCCACTTTTACTGACCAGTGTGTGAACCTGAGACTGCATAAATAATGGATCAATGAAGTAAAGTGCTGTGGGAGCCTTGAGAAGCACAATAGAAACCCAATGTATTATTATTATTATTATTATTATTATTGTAAAATGCAGGTTTTGCTACATTTTCATACATGTTATCACAGGTGTTGGTGTTTCATCACAAGGTTACGATTATATATTATTGTTTACAGTTAAAAATATATATCAGTGCACATTATGCACATTTACTGCTTCCAACATAGAAATACAACATATCGACATTGCCTTAGTACCCACCAAGGGATTTTTTGTAGGTTTTTGTGGTCAGCCATTTCAGATTTTGCCCATTGTGCAGTTGTTCCATTTGAATCAAACAACTTGACACATAGATCACGTTTTGGACTTTTTGGTAATGAGATGAATACAAACTCCGTCATTATATACAAGTTTGTCTTATGTCGTTTATTTTCAGCTTAATGCATTTCTGAACCTTCCCCAATGACAAGCTGCCCTCTAACTGGAATACTTCTCCTCCAGGGCCACGGTCCACATCCAGGTGAACGACATCAACGAGTACTCGCCAGTGTTCAAGGAGAAGTCCTACAAAGCCACCGTCATCGAGGGCAAGAAGTACGACAGCATCCTGAAGGTGGAGGCCGTGGACGCCGACTGCTCCTTCCAGTTCAGCCAGATCTGCAACTATGAAATCGTCACCCCCGATGTACCCTTCACCGTCGACAAAGACGGTACAGCCCTCCACCCTGAGCCACGCTTTACTTGTAAAAATGTGTTATCCGCAACCTTAGTACATTCTTTTTTCATTAGACAATGTTACAGTACAGACGTACAGGACCACATACAACAGGCAAAGCACACACAAAAAAAACACATAAATAAATGAACCGCATGAATCACATAAAGACATATGTTGACCTCTGACCTCCTAAGTCCTACAAACCCTGCTTGGGTATGTAGAGCTGAACCAATGTGGTCTACTGGTACATTTTCCATGTACTTTATAAATGGTTCCATATCTTGTAGTTACATCCTACTTCTTTTTTTCATCCAGTAGGTTATTTTCTCCAGGTTCCCAAAACTGTTGACTTCTTTACATCCTGATTGGAAAGGGGTGGGGGGTGGGGTGCACTTCTAAGTGATTGAATTTCTGTCAGTTTCTTCACATACTTTGACAGTTTGAGTTTAGTTACATTCCCTTGTAGACAGACTTCAGGGTCCAGTAGAAATGTGACCCCCATGGATGATTCCGAGCCACACTTTTATTGACACGCATCACATCATTGATTCGTGTAAACAACGGCGCCGTGCGACTGTCACTTGAAATTCACGGCAGACTTGTCGCCTCGCGAGACGATAACGATCTCCTTGAAATGTCACACAATGTCGGTCAGCCACTCGTGTCTTTGTGTCCAATGAAACTAAATGAAAGATTCAATAATAAAAGTCATCAGATACTCAGACTCGGCAGATGCGGGGGCTGGCTCCAATTTAAAAATAGCTGACACTGACAGGTGATAATGTCAGGGAGTAAGCAGTGCGAGGATGCACGATATTTGGGGAGGTGCTCAACCATAACAGCTAATTAGTGTTTGAGACGGGAAAAAAGAAAAGCACACAACCTGTGATGAATCTCTTCCTCCCTTTCTAACCACTTGCAGACAGATAAGTTTCATATTGAGTCACAACATTTTATGGGATGTTAATCAGAATATGCATTTATTTACAGTATATATGATGAACAGTGAATCAGTTTTGACTGTAGACTCTTATAAAGAGCGGGGGTTCACCTTTATTTTCAGAGGATGTGATGTTTTTAGGGTTCTAGTATTTTGTGGTAAACTTACTTTCATGGTTGAAGTCCAGCTACAAGAAATGTTCTGTTTAAAAAAAAACAAACTATAATTTAGCATTCATGTGCAATCATTAAATCTGGAAAATGGTATCTTTCTTTTAGTTTTGATGTTGTCCACATTAATATGCTGTAAATTTGCCTTCAATTCTGTGTCCAAGTATTAAAATGACCCTGTTAGCAGAGTTTTAAATGAAAAATCTTATCATAATAGTATTTTTTAGCTCAGGATTTACATGACCTGCTCCTTTGTGTAGGTGTTGACGAGTCACCGCTTTTCATTAAATTTTGTAGCAGGGCTGCAATGTTATTAATTAAATCACGAGGCGCTGGCGCTCAAGTCTGTGTTTTGCTTTTTTTTTCTCTCTTTCTCTTTTCATGTTCTCAGGTTTTATCAAAAACACTGAAAAACTCAGCTACGGCAAAGAGCACATGTACAAGCTGACGGTGACCGCCTACGACTGTGGGAAGAACCGAGCTTCTGAGGACGTTCTGGTCAAGATCAGCATGAAGCCCACCTGCAAACCCAGCTGGCAAGGTATCAAAGCTCCGCTCGCAGTTTAGGCGTGTCCCAGTTAAACAAAAGCAGACCAGCAGCTCACAGGCCGCCATTGTCGGACGGGTTATTTAACGCCTGTAAGCCACAAAGCCTTTTATCGTTTCTGAAAGACTTCGACTCTTTCTTAATGAGTAATTACTGTCGACACCCCCCCACCCATCGACTGCTCAGGTGGTATTGGTTGTTCTGTTCAAGGGCATCTTTTCATTCCTTCTCCCTTTCTCCTTTTTTTTCTCAGGCTTCAACAAAAGGATCGAATACGAGCCTGGTACTGGCAGCCTGGCCCTGTTTCCCAGCATGCACCTAGAGACCTGTGACGAGCCGATCACCTCCATCCGGGCCAATATTGAACTGGAAACCAACCACATCGGGAAAGGTTGCGACCGAGACACCTACTCTGAGAAATCCCTGCACAAGCTCTGTGGTAGGTACCCGCTGGTGAACAACACCCTCATTTTCATATTCTTTCATTTCATCTATGTTTTGTTTTCAATTGACAAAATTAGTTACATTCATAAACCACAGAATGACATTCACGACCCAGAATGACAAGATCCGAGACAACAGACAAAACTTGAAACAAAAAAGAAAACAAAAAAAACAAAAACCCCACATAGATAAGTGAACTGCATGAATCATAGAGAAACATATGTTGACCTCTCACCTCCAAAGTCTTAGAAGCCCTGCTCGGGTATATAGAACTGAACCAATGTGGTCTGCTGGTAAATTTTCCATGCCGTTTAGAAATGGCTCCATATCTTGTAGTACATCCTACTACTTTTTCATCCAGTAGGTTATTTTCTCCAGGTTCATACAACTGGTGACTTCTTCAACCACATCTTGATTGGAAGGGGGGCGGAGTCTAATTTCCTTTTTTTTTTATCAATACATTTCTTAGTGATTGTCAACAGAATTTCTGTCAGTTTCTTCAAATATTTTACAGTTTCACTTTGGCTTTTGATTCAGCTTTAGTGCTCAAGTACTTTGTTTTGAGTACCTGACTGGTTTCAGTTTAGTTTTTCACACATTATAAGGACGACTCTGATTTGTAGAAGTATGAAAATCGTCTTTCAGGGAAAAAAAATCAATTATCTCTCTAAGAACATTTTAACTGTGAGGTAATATGCTTCTTTTTCAAACCTTTTCAACACAACAAACGCCGCTCTGTCAGTAGACTGAATGACCTCATCTACGATCACAGAGTCAGATTCTACAAAAACCTCCATCACCTGCAGTTCCACATATTTCATTAATCCTGCATATTCAGTGTTTTTATTTAGTTTTTAAAATCATGTATTTTTGTGTTGGACATGTTGAATGTTTCATTATATGTAAAATCTTATTTTTTTTCCATCCATAATAACCCTGGTTATGTTCCAGATTGTTATTAACAGCAGTTTTTTTTATTGAAATTAAAAGATGCCCATGTACTTTCTCAACTATTTTCAGGAGCCAGCTCTGGCACAGTGGAGCTCCTGCCGGCACCCAGCAGCTCTGCCAACTGGACAGTGGGTCTCCCCACCGATAACGGACACGATAGCGACCAGGTGTTTGAGTTTAATGGCACACAGGCCATTAAGGTCCCCGACGGCATGGTGAGCACCACCCTGAAGGAGCCCTTCACCATCTCTGTGTGGATGAGGCACGGACCCGGGGCAAACGAGAAGGAAACCATCCTTTGCAACTCCGATAAGACCGGTAATGGCACAGCACCAGTTGTTACTGGAGATGAGATGTGAAAAGACTGGCTAATTTTTGCTATTTATGCAATTTTAGCTACATTAATTATTTGTCTTGATTGGAAATGACATCAATTTTACTGCTACATTTGTTGTTAAAAAATGTTCATGCAACGTCCTTTACAGTGGACTGCATTGCTTAATTTTTGTTAAGTGATGCTGTGAAACTCTTCTTCCTTACAGAGAATACAATATATTAATTTTATTATTTTTTAAATGGATATGAAGTCGAATTTATTACGGTACCACACAGACAAATCGACCCAAAAGCAGGTTATTACTTTTCAAAATAAACCTAAGAGAATTATTGTAGTTCATTAAATATGAGAATATACATGTATATGTTTTATATAATGTGTGCCGTTGACTCTGGTATACCACTAGTCAAGTCTTAAAATCTTCTGTTTAATATCTAAAAAAATATGTCTCTTTTTACCTCAGGCTCAAATCAGTCTTAATACTCCACCAGCTGATTTAACACTTCTCTTGACCTTTACATTGCTGGCTGACTTTTCTATTTTTATCTCTTCTTGTCATTTTTGCATGTATTCATGAGCCACTTGATCTTATTGACTGTAAAGTCTCTGCCGTGTTCAGAGAGGGGAGGGGGGCGCAGCTCATCAGCTTCTGTCTGCTTATATAAGAAGGATTACATCAGAACGGCTGTGGCCTGGACAGGAAGCCCTTGTACCCATGATCTCAACCCCTTCCATGACCTCCATTCAGCACAGAAACAGGGACGTGTCCTGTCCTGCTGGTTTCTTATTCAGTCCAGTTAGCTCATCAGTTAGTTCACTTAATGATCACTAAGTCTGTTCAAGAAAAAAAACACAAAGAAGCTCTAATTGTCAAGCTCTGAAAAAGGATTTGTAGAGTTTCTAGTGTCTATATTACAACAACAGCAAGTCCATATATTTGCAATGATAATAAACAGGAACAATAAGAAACATTGTACTCACAAGGAGCTTTTTGACATTGTTGAATTAATTCAATAGATTGTCCAACCTTCAATGGTGTGTCACAACAC
>JAPTHA010000027.1:23326569-23344090 GCA_029814585.1 Gymnapogon annona
AAGAATATTGAGAACACCGATGAATAACGACTACAGATGGGCTCAATATTGTCTCATTTTTATGTTTGAATACTGATGAGAACCACCACTGACTCGACGCAAACAGCCTCTTGATAAGTAGGTTTTATATTGTGTTCTATCCTCATCTCCTGTGTCCCCTGTTTCACTGCAGACATGAACAGACATCACTACTCGCTGTACGTCCACAACTGCAGACTCATCCTCCTGCTCCGTCAGGATCCATCAGAGGCCGAGAACTACAAACCTGCAGAGTTCCACTGGAAACTCGACCAGGTCAGACACTTAAGAACCCTATTAACAACCAGTTTTTTTAATGTATATATTTTATCTTTGATTTTTCAGTAGACAATATTACAGTTACATTCCTACACTACAAACCGACATTTACAACACACGACAGGATCAGAGACAACAGACAAAAAACCAAAACAAAAAAACACCAAAGCAAAAAAACAACAAAAACAACCTGGTTTATGAAACTTTGAGAAACACACTGCCATATTGATTTTATTTCCCCCATGTGTCTTCCTGTTTGAAGGTGTGTGACAAAGAGTGGCATCACTACGTGCTGAATGTGGAGTTCCCCACCGTGTCTCTATTTGTGGATGGGACTACCTTCGAGCCATTCCTGGTTACAGAGGATTACCCGCTGCACGCCTCCAAGATTGAGACGCAGCTCACCATCGGAGCATGCTGGCAAGGTATATTTTTACCTCAGTGTCAGGGAAACGCTCTGAATCGATGCAGACCTATGGTCATTTACAAAGAACCTCCCTAAATATAGAATGTACCCAGTGTTGTTCACGTCTGACAGTTTCTTTAACAGGTCGATAAAATAGTAGGTGAATAATCGGTATTCTGCCTCGCATTCTATTATTCCTTTTGACTAGATTTGTCAAAACTCATATTAGTTCAGGGGCCAAATTCAGCCAAATTTAGTCTGAAGTGGGCGGGGCCAGTACAATAATAACAGAATGACATTTCAAAAATGTCAACGCCAGTCTTTTCTTACATGATGAAAATGTTTACGTCTATAAACTGTCCTTTAAAACATTGTGAATTATATTAACAACCTCAAAACTCTTTTTAAAAAAAAGTGTAATTTTAACAATATTTGAATTAGAATAGAACTTTTTTGCCATTGTCACAAGAATAATTTCGCGGCTCTTCCTTTAGCAAGGATTAGAATAATAACTCAGTTTGTAATTTAGACATGTACATTACAATTTACACATTGCAAGTGAATCTACAAATACACTAAATATTTAGTAACGGTAGAATATTGTTAAAATTACACCAATTATACTAATGATATTTTGTTTTAGTGTAAATACAGGAAAATTACATGAAGATATTTACATTTCAATAGAAAACATGTTGAAGTTGTATTTATAGATTATTATAATCGTTTTTCCAGTCTGTACATGGGACCTGAACTATAATATTTGCAAATATCTCAGGTGTAAATTTGACATTTCACAAATTCATCCCTTTGGAACGTTTGGCGGGCCGTATTTGGCCCCCGGGCCACATGTTTAACACCCCTGGACTAAAGGGTGTGTAAAAATGTGCACGTGGTCCAGTTGGGAGCAGATACAGTATTAACACTAATCGAGTCTGGAGCGATGCACTATGACCTGGTTTGTAGCCTCTGAATCTCTCTGTCTGCAGATCCTCAACCTTCCTCCCTGTCTCTCCCTGCTCTCTTCTCTCTGTCCTTTACAGACAACTCAGGACATGACAATGAGACTGAGACGGTCTCTGAGCCCGCCTCAGGTTGCTCAAGTCTTTCCCGTATTATGTCCATGTGTCCAAATTGTCCCACCACTCTAACCGCATCCTCATACCCTCACCACTAGAATGACTGTCATTCATTCTAGAGGAGTGTTTTTTTTCTTCTATAGCTGTTTCTAGCATGATGCAGTGGGCGTGGCTGATATGATCCCATATATGTTGTTTACTCTTTTTTTTTTTTGCGTTTATCCTCATCCTTTTATTTTCACACCATTTTCCACTGCAGCAATCCAACCTGCCGCAGTTTAACTAAGAGCTGATATAAGCAGGGATCAGAAATAGATGTACAGCGAGCACAAAACTGCGACCTGGCTGCAGCATTTTCCCGTGCAGACTCTTCTTTCAGAATATGACCTTGGGGTCACAACGAGTAGCACCATCATATCAGATAACAAAGAATAAACGCAGTGTGACCTTCAGATGTGCAGCTCCAGGTCTGTCTCTGACACTGCAGTGGTGCAGACTTGTACTCATTATGCTTTAGCCTGCAGACATGACGCAGTTACTTCACTTCACATTTGACAGGTTAGACGCTCTTTATAGTAATAAATGCTGAAACGGCACTTGTGTTTAAATCGCAAAGCTTCAAACTAACAAGGTTCATCCGTTTTACATTTTCTCATAAATGATGTGGGTCATTCAAAGGCTATTGATTTAAAATACAAGGGAAAGGCTCATACATGACATTGATATCATTTTGTTATTATTTTCCTGTTTTGTACTAATAGAAATTGAAACAAAATGACATAGCCTAAATTCGACTAATGTTATTTAACATACAATACATAACATACATACAATATATTAAGTCTGCATTGCCAAAGCTTAAGCTGGTCTATTCGGAATTCTTTGTGTAGAAGGCACAAAAAATTGTCACCTTTATAAATGTCCACAGGTAATAATAAAAAATACATTCTATGGACAAACGCATACATTCATAATACATACACTGTCTGGATAAAATTATTCTGCTGCATCTTGTAGGACTATGTAGGACACATATTTAACATCCCTGTCTCAAAACAACCGTGATTACAAAAATATTTCAGATTTAGAATAATAAACACACACTGAAGTCTCGTGTCGTCTCAGACCACTCAAATCACAATATCCTGAAATATAATCGTCAGGTTTTTGGCTAATAATGCTAGATAACTATGAAGCACTACAGCTCTAATCTGTTACCAATATTATACTGTCAAATTTAGTCAACTGAGTTGACTCATTTTTAGCATTATTTAATTCAGGCTTTTTTCCTCTTTGTGCCTTTTCTTCATTGTGAAGCAGCAGTCCACCTTAATACAGATATTGCATGTTCCTCAGGCCTGCATAAGCTCATTCATCATTTTTTTTTGTGTCTGGCTCAAGCCTCAGGCCTTTTTAGGACACGAATACTAACTTGCATGAGTTCAAGGCACCTTTGCACATCGAGATGGCATGCTTCAACTATTGTCCCAGAAAAAGCCAAGTCCAGACTTTGTTCACTTCAGTAACTGCTTGTTTTTTTGTTGCATGTGTCACTGTTTTGCTCTCGTCCTCAACTCTATCCTGATGCATCCAGGTGGAAACGCTCGCATGGCCCAGTTTTTCCGTGGTAACCTGGCAGGGCTCATGATCCGTTCTGGCAAGCTGGAGAACAAGAAGGTGATCGACTGCTTATACACCTGTAAGGAAGGCCTGGACGTGCAGCTGCCCGAGGAGGTAGCTTCAGCTGTCAAGGTGAGAAGGGTATCGAGCTCTGGAGGTGTGATAATGGTGACACACCAGGCCTGTATATCAGCACATGTGTCCATCACAAATGCACAGCACTCAACCTTCCAGCATTTGCACTGAATTCTGAAGTTCAGCAAAATAAAATAGTTGTTTATTAGTGTCAATGGCACATTTTAACACATGAGTAATGACATTAAATTATCTTTTTCGGGCCAACCATGGCTCAGGAGGTAGAGTGGGTCGTCCAATAGCCAAAGGGTTGGTGGTTTGAAACCTGCTCATGTACTCTTGTGTCCTCGGGCAAGACACTTCACCCAATGAAATGGATCCCATCAGTCTGCCCCATGTGATTCACCACCAGAGTGAGAATGAATGAATAAAAAGAAAAAATTTAAATAAATAGATAAATTGGCTTTTCGCAAAATAATTGTGCTTCCCATTCCTTCGACTATACCCTAAGTTCTGAACTGTGTTGATACTCCATCTGTCACATACTGACCTCTTTAACTCGATGGTAATAGCTCATCTCGGCCTTTAGCATGCATTCCTTCAATCTTATCTCTGGAACAAAGTCACCCCTTTAAACACAGACTACAAGATACCATTACTGATTTATTTGTTAAAGTTATTAGCGTGGTTGTGGAAAGAATCTTTTCAAACACTTCAGCATTGCCATCTTGTATTGATTACATCAAAGTTCCTGCAATAAACCCTTTGAATATAGGCATGTAATAAAAAAAAAGAAGAAAGGATCACATGGGTAGTTATTGAAGTGAATGCATCTCTAGTGTAGAAGTATTTTCTCTAATTAAAGGTTAAACACCTTTAAATTGAGTCTTCTGTTCCAAGCCTTTGGGACTTTGAATGGTAAATGGGTGAAAGTGAACACAAATTAGGAGGAAAGGATCAGGTTGATTTTATTGGAAACCCTTAAATTCCCTCTAAATCCTGCAGTCTTGTGTGGTCTCATCCACCATGTTATCAAGGCACCGCTCGAACTGAGTGGGTTTCACAAGTCGTTTTTAAAGGGGACAGACCTGATGCACTGTAATATAATGCATAATAATAGAAGACAGACGAGCTAGAGCTACTCGTCATGATTGACCACGATGCTTTGTATGTGACTTGAACACTGACATTTGCTCTCCTTTTGTGCTTTTAATTGTACTTATCCTCATATGATTGTATGTAAATGACTGTCATTTGGCGTTTCCATCTCCCAGGTGGAGTTCAACCCTAACCAGTCCTCTCTGACCGTGGAGGGTGACGACATCGACGCCTTCGACAAAGTCATGCAGCACATCTCCTACCTGAACTCCCGCCAGTTCCCGACCCCCGGCATCAGGCACCTTCGCATCTCCACCACCGTCAAGTAAGCCAAAAAATCTTTTCTCTGGCTATTATTCTCTTCTTATCTCAAGTCGAGGTGTGTTACCTCATCTGTCAGCGAGACGCAGCAACCGGAACATATGTGACACAAGCTGCTTCAAATGGAGGGAGAAATGAAGATGTAAAAGTAAAGGTTGTGAACGCGCAGAATTTCCATAACAAAGAGAATAAATATCTGCTTTTTACGCATTGAGGATGACAGAGGGAGAAGAGCTGCATCATGCAGCACTTGTTTTCTTATTCTCCTTGATGTGACTAAAAAAAAATGTGTTCGCTGTCTGAGTATGTAACAAAAGAGCAGCATATTTAACAATTACATATGAAACAATTGCATTGAAGCTCTCAAGTTTCTCCACAGCCTTTTTGAGACACATTCCAGTCATTGTTGCTGTTAAACATTAGTTCTTTCTTTTAGATATATACCGTTCGTCTCTTTCACAGAGGAATGTCGCTTCAGTCATTTAAGCACATACAAAACACTGAATATTTTCACTGACATTTTTATCCTGACGCAATCTAAGGTTAGTGTTTGTTTGTTTGTTTAGTGTTTATTTCGAGCAATAAGAAGCGCAAATATAATTCTACATACAAACAACCAATAGCAGAGCACAAGCTGGCAAATAAAGACCAGTGGTTTCCTTGTATTTGGTAATAACAAATAAATGATTTGCGCAGCTTGAAAAGGAGTGGGAAGAAGAAAAAGTTATATAATCCCACTCCCTCTTCTCATTTATACAACACATAGTGTACTCTTCCTTAATAATAAATAAAATCTGTGTGGAGTCATAATAATACAAGTTACAGAATAATGAGCAGATTAGGAAAGCTGATGTCTATTACACTCAGTAACTATATCCAATTGACAGACAACGTCTTGTAATATACTATAAATCAACACTAAGTACGGTCAACAGTGGTAATGGATTTGACACATACTAACAATGATAGAATTGTGACATACCAACAATGGTAAGAGGAGCCCAGGATGGAATGGAAAAATTAAACATAGAAATGACTGTGGTTTGTAGGCTTATTTTCTTCATTATTAAATCCATCTAATCACCAGTAGAAATGAGAGATGATTCCATGTTTTGTTGTATTGTTATGATTTAATACTTAATACTCGTTTTCTTATCTAATGATAAACCAGGTGCTGTTACACTGTTCTTAATGGTATGTGTGGTGTTTTGCGTCCACATTTTTGTGCGTACATGCCACTGGCAATCAGCCTGTCGTGTCAGCTCTGTCACGTCGGTATGAGGACGTGTAGCTGCACAGTTTTTTGGAACAGTTTCATGAAATATAAACACAGGAACATTCATTACCATGCTGTGGTTTTCAGTCGAGCAATGTGGTTATGTTTCATTTACAGAGCCGCAGGTTTAGGCATCAGTCTGGTTGATTGACATTGGCCGCTGTCACCGGAGGCAACGTCTGATGTTTGTCTGCAGCGTTAAATTAGATATTGTTTCATATAGTTGGATGATAGAATTTGCGCTCAGAGACTAAAATAACAGTCCAGTTATTTTTTAAAGTGAGAAAGTGTTTGTTTTCCCTGTACAATTGGAGCAATCGATAACATCAGTATGCGTCTAATGTTTTACGTTATTATAACATTCTCGGAAAAGGCCTGGAATTTCAAAGTGGGTACATCTCTATTTTATCATTAGTACTGTCCCCGTGAATTCCCCCAAGAAACAACATTTTGAAGATCCTGGTAGTTATGACAAAGTGCTGTCTCTAAATGTGTAGACACTGATGTTCACACTGTTCCTATAATTGTAGATGAACATTATCAATTGAATCTGTTATTCGAGGATCGTCTACATTGTTTTCATTTTATGGTGAACAATGAGAGGCTGTTAACCTAACACATTAAATTAGCCCCATTTCAATAATTAAATTTGTTTTCACGGTTATACACCACATCTCTTTGAAGTGGATGATTTACCTTTTGAAGATGTTAGAGGATGATGATAGGCCTATAAATTAGCTCTCATATGTAAATTTTATAAACATGAATTGCAAATAAAGAAATTCAAAAAAAAAAAAAAAGTCTAGGAAGCATTTGAAAATAACATCAGGCCAACTCAATACACTCAGTTATAAAACACAGGCCTGACCACCAGCTAAACACAAACTCCCACTCATCCATCGTGATGCCCTTCCTCAGGTGCTTCAACGAGGAGGCCTGCGTCTCGGTGCCCGATGCCGAAGGTTACGTGATGGTTCTCCAGCCCGAAGAGCCCAAGATCAGCCTGAGCGGCATCGATCACTTTGCCCGCAGCGCCGCCGAGTTCGAGAGTCAGGAGGGTGTGACACTGTTCCCCGAGCTGAGAATCGTTAGCACCATCACTCGCGAAGTGGAGTCCGACACCGACTCCGAAGCGGCCGAGGGAGCCGACGACGACCCCACTGGTAAGAGAAGAACATGTAGGACAAGGAAACTGAATTAACCCATAAAGACCCGAACACCCACCGCCGACCAAAGCCATCTACTGATAAATGAACAGAGAAATGGTGTAAAATATTTATTCATATTTTCATAGTCACAAGATATAGTTATATCTGGAATTTCCCCAAGTGGAACAAATAAAGGTATATCTAATCTAATCTAATAACCCATTTGGACGTTCAGAAGTGCCGTAATTACCATGGAAACGCCGTCACCTTCATCAGTCGAACCCATGGAGTTGAATCGGTGACAGTGGACAGACACACTTATTTCATGCTCAGTTAATGATATATTTGTTGAACGTGTCACTATTTCTTCAGTTTTCGCTGATCCTGAAAGAACACAAAATGCAAAAGATATTATTGCAATAAATGGTGATAAGTCACTTAAGGAAAGTTAATCAGAGAGAAACATTCATCTTGGAACTGTCACAAAAGTACCGCTGGACCCTGATGGGTTAAGGAGAAGTGTCAGATGTAGATCATCATGTTCAGTGGATTGTTTGTATTGTTCACTTAACACCCCCAAACTCTTTCTTCTTTAACACCTGGTCTGAAATATCAGTCGTTTAGCTCCCGGAGCAGTTTGAAGCACAGTGATACCTTTTCTCTGATGGATTATGTTAATCGTTGAATGGGATCGTAGATAGAGTCAGCATATAATTTATAGCTCTCCAG
This sequence comes from Gymnapogon annona, assembly GCA_029814585.1. NCBI lineage: Eukaryota > Metazoa > Chordata > Actinopteri > Kurtiformes > Apogonidae > Gymnapogon > Gymnapogon annona. Next base: position 23,334,619 of record JAPTHA010000027.1, read on the forward strand.
ATATACAGTGGCAGTTGACATTGAGGATTACGCCTTAAGGATAGGAGGGATTGAACAGTTAGGGGACGGGGGGGTGGTGATGTGTTGTTTACCGCTTTATGGGAGGGGTCAATGGATCGGCTGTGCCATCTGTTAGGGCCGTACATGTACTAAGAAGAGCAGACACAATAGACGTACACTGGGGCTGACACAGATACAGGCAGATTCAGTGTCCTGCGGTGAACAGAAGGCTCAACACCACAATAGGGTTTTCAGTGATCTGTCGCTATTACCTGCCCCACCTACCCCCCCCAACCCACAGGGGTTAACCAAGACCCACCAAACTGGAGTCAAAACGACCACAATGTGAACTATTTAAGGAAGAAGTATTTAATGTGAAGTATTTAAGGAAGTGGCAAGAGCCATGACTGAATTGCAGGATGATGTAGCCAAACCAATCAAACATTTTTTTGTTCAAAGAGAAGAACTATTTATTAATTTAACGGATTTGATCCTTTTTTGTTCATTAAAATTGTATACATACATATTTGACTGGAGAAATGCATTCATCATTAATATGTTACAAGAAAAGAACAGGCTGCATGTTGAATTTTTGTTAGGCGGGAAAGGTCTGCAGAGGAATAATCCACATCTGGAAATGTATCACTGTAATCACTGATTGAAATCAACTGGAATGCCTTTATTTTAAACATTTAGCCAGTGCTTCGTACATCATATTGATGTCCTTAAATGTCTACGTTCCTGCGTCTGTTGCTTCTTCTGTTTTTAGCTCAATGGTCTTATTTTTCTTCTCGCCATTATCACAGGATTTTATTTATGTTCTTTTCTGAAGAACTCAGCAGTACAATGAGTGGCATTCGTTGTTCTTTATCCTTGAAGCCCTCTTTCTATTCTTGTCTAATTCCAGTGTTGCTGTGGGAAATGCTCAGATCAACGTCAACAATATTTATTCTGTAATTATTCAGACCGCGTCTCATGTATTCAGCTGCAGCCATTTGACCATTTTCCAGCTCTACATCCTATTGATGTTATATATATTTCATTGTATTTATATGTTCGCAGTATATTGCAATGGTTTTAATCATTAGTGTATATTTTGAGCTTGTGTAAAGGGCTGTAACTCCAGCCGTTAACCCCTTTTACATGCAGTACATTCCACGCCTACCCTCAGCAATGTTATCCAAATTAATGCATGTGTTTTGTCTTGTGTGTGTTCAGTCCAGGAGACTGTAGTGTCAGAGGAGATCATGCACAATCTGGACACATGTGAAGTCACTGTAGTGGGAGACGAGTTGGACGGAGAGCATGAGAGTCTGGAGGTGGACATGTCCCAGCTGCAGCAGCGTGGCCTGGAGATGAGCTCGTCCAACCTCGGCCTCGTCATCACCGGTACAAACACAGAGCAGTGGGGTTACCTCGGGCAACAGCAGCAGCCCTGACGTCTGACTGGTGTCGTTCTATTAATAACTAACCACAGACCATGTAGTGGAAACAGAGTCATACTGGTTTACATTAGATAAAGTACTATATAAAACAAACCATTTAAAAGGGATACAGGTAGTATTTCAAATTACATCTGTGACTATAAATCAGTGTTTCACAAAGTTATGAGATAAGATACCAGTGTATTGGATTGTGGACTGAATTTATTTTCGCTGATGGGCCAGGGGAAATGAAAATAATTTCAGTTTAGGGCACAAATTCAGCCCAATCTTGTCTGACATCTACTAGACTAGTACAATAATAACAGAATTACATATGGGATTAATAAAGTACTGTCTATCTATCTGTCTGTCTGTCTGTCTATCTGTCTATCTATCTATCTATCTATCTATCTATCTGTCTGTCTATCTATCTATCTATCTATCTGTCTGTCTGTCTGTGTCTGTCTGTCTGTCTGTCTGTCTGTCTGTCTGTCTGTCTATCTATCTATCTATCTATCTATCTATCTATCTATCTGTCTATCTCTATCTACTCCAAATTTTTCTTATATGGTGAAAATGTTTACGTCTACGAATTGTCCTTTAAAACAATATGAATACCATTAGCAAACTCAATATTCTTGAGAAAAATAAGTTTAAATTGAAGAATATTATACCTCAGTTTATAATTTACACATGTACATTGTAATATACAGATGACGGTGGATCTACAAGTACACAGAACTTTATATTACATGTAGAATATTGTTAAAATTACACTTGTTTATCTTCAGACATTTGTTAATATTTGTTCAGGTTATTTATAGGGGTTTTGTTTGGTAACATGATACTGTGTTTTAGTTTACTACAGAAAAACTACATGAAAACATTTACCTTTACACACAGAAAAAGTTGTAGTAGTTAGTATTTATAGGTTATTATGATTTGGTGATTTTTTTTGCCCAGTCTGTATGGAACCTGAACTATCATTTTTGCAAATATATTTGCGCTTCACAAATTCAACTCACGGCCTGGATTGGAACCTTACGTTTAGGAACCGTATGTTTGACACCCGTGACTTATAGAGTTGATACAATAATATGTGTCTAAACAATGAGCTTAATACTTAATTCAGTGAGTGACACAGTGTGTGGAGACATAGGGTCGATTCATTGGTGGTTTTGGCTGAACTAACTGTACACTGTTACCAGACTCTACCCGCCTGTTGAGGTTAGAATATCAGTATGACATAGAACTCTTTTTATTGTGTTTTAATATCTATTCTACCTGCATCCTGTCTAAAGTCACCTTGTATTTTTGTGTAATTGTTGTTGAACACATCCATATGTATTTGACACCAGCTTGTGTGTGTGTGTGTGTGTGTGTTAGGCGTGAACACCATGGCCAACTACGAGCAGGTCCTGCACCTCATCCATTACAAGAACTGGCACACGGAGGCTCTGTTTGACAGGAAGTTCAAACTGGTCTGCTCTGAACTCAACGGCCGCTACATCAGCAACGACTTCAAGGTCGAGGTATGAGTGGACATTTGTTACTTGCATCACTCCGCAGTTGCGCGATGACATTGTTTGCACACCCTGAAAAACACGCCACCAACGGACAGTGTGTGACGGTTGACGTGCTCTCCCCTCTCTCCAGGTGAACGTTATCCACACAGCCAGTCCAGTGGATCACGCCAACAATGCCATGGTGCAGCCCAACTTCATCAACCCTATCCATCATGCCTCCGTGGATCTGTCTGGTCACAACCTGGTCAACGCGCATCAGGCCTCAGGTACCCACACACGCTTCAAACACAGTGCAGGTCTCCTGAAATGTGTCTGCAGTCAGTCGCTTCCACTAGTGCATGTGTTTCCCAGTGCAGCGCCGTCTCAAAGCAAACGACAACTTTGTGCAACTTCACACCGGAGACTCTGCAGGTTTGAAGAGGTCCAATGTCTGACCTTAGAAGACGTTTGTCAAGGCCTGTGTGATTACATTTCAGACCATACATTCACATAACAGGCCCGGTGGTTATTGTGTTGATCCAGTGTTAACCATGTTTAACCAGTCTAGTCAAAGTTCTGTACTACTGTCGTTGAAGCTGCTGAAGCTCATACCTCAACCCTCCTCCTCATCTCCATGATGATAAGATGATCAACACTAATCACACATTTGACTCATACTCTTGAAAGAATCCCACAGTAAATGTATAAGTGTCATTTATTGAATGTGTAGGATCGTTAAGACTTGAGTATTAGATTCATGGATTCATTATCAGTTGTTTGCTTAATTAAGGCTGGAATTTTTTTATTTTTTTATTTTTCATTAGACAATATTACAGTTCTATTAATACACTACAATGTGACATTCACAACACATAATGAATGTAAATAAGTGGACCACATGAGTCACATAGAGATATATGTTGACCTCTGACCTGCTAAGCCCTACAAGCCCTGCTCTGGTATATAGAGCTGAACCAAGGTGGTATGCTAGTAAATTTCCATGTACTTTATAAATGGTTCCATATCTTCTATCTTATTCTACTGCTTTTTTGGATCCAGTAGGTTATTTTCAGTCCAAATCCTGTTGAAGCTGCTGAAGCTCATACCTGAACCCTCCACCTGTCAATGAATGTTGGAGGATCGACACAGCACCATCTCCATGACGATAAAATGATCAACACTAATCACACATTTGAATAATACTCCACAGTAAATATATCAGTGTCATTTATTGAGGGACTGTCAAGACACTGGAGAGTTAGATTCATGGATTAATTATCAGTTTTAGGATTAATTAAAGCCTTTATTTAGGTCGATCAAATTTAAGACTTGAGATCTGCAGACGTTCCCATAACAGTAAAATCTTCTTTTTAAAGCTAATTAGATCCAAATGCAGCATTATCTTCAACATGTGACCTCTTATCAGCAGCTGAAATATCTGCTGATTTATTTATTCACATGACGTCAGTTTAGTTTCAGTCAAAGTGAATAAAAATCCGCCTGGTTTTACTAAACCTTAGAGAAGATGCAAAGTTAGATATGGTGTAGATTCATTGGCCGTCGTTTTCATGTTTGATGCAGAAAAACAAGTACTGCTTTGTACCGTGCACTGAATTTTCCAGTTTCATGAACTCACTCTTGTCCTCGAAGTGGAAACTAGAAATGAATAGGAAGAAAAAGTGAAACACAGATTCCTGCTCGTCCTTGTATTCCTGATGTGAACATCTTCTCAAATGTCCATGTATCATTTTACCTCCTTCAAGGATGTTTTCAAATCTGAATGTGTTCATCTGACAGAATTACACAGAAACTACTGCCCTGAGTTTCATGAAACTTAGTGAAGGACCAAAAGGCACTTCCCCACTGTAGGAGCGCTTTGTAGTTCTTAGAACCTTTTGTGGTTCTTAGAACCTTTTTGTTGTGCATTCCCACTGCATAGGAACTATGAACTGCTACCATAGTTTGTAAACCTTTTTAACGTCTACTCACAGGCAGGGTCTTTTATAGCTCTATGTATGACGTTGGTGTTTGCTGATTGGTAGACCTCAGGCCACACCCATTTCAGCATCTTATGGAAGAGAGTGTGTGTCAGGGTGAATACAGCGCAGCTGTGATCAGGTCGTAGACATAAGTGCTATTGCTTTAATACAACAGTATACATCAGTTTATACAGTAGATTATACATTAGACCTTTGACCTTTCCCGTTGGTGCATAATGAACACATTATGGATCCTGGTATTTTTGTACGATCACCTCCAGATATGATGTGATATTATGGAACGTGAATTATATTTTGGTATCTACTGCCTCTGCCCTCCTTTTTTTGTACTATATGGATATATATTTAAATGTAGAAAAAGTATGAATTTGATAGTTAATGTGACATGAACATATTTATTATAGTGATTTAAATCAATAGGAGTCCAAAGCCATACAATTTGTGGGCTCCGTTAATATTCTCTGCTAGATCATCATGTTTTGACTGGCAGTAGAAGTATTATGTCACACATCCTGTCTGTTTGAGCTCTGAACGTTCCCTCCTCCCGTCCATCCGGTCACGTGGTTCTGTACGGTAGAACTCAAAGACCAGGGTGAAAGTGCCCCGTGGGCTTTCTTACTTACATGTTATTACATATCATACTAAACATCATTATCGGCAACTAATCTGCTTAGTTGTGGCCGTAAAAATATGCGGCATGTTTGATACGGACTGTGGATTATGGTCTGTAAACGCAAAAGTAGGGCACGTTCAAGAGACCGGTGGTTTTCCTGCCTTTTTTAATGGGACAAGTTAAAGGATTACACTTGAGTGCTGTTGGTGACATCTGTACGGGCGACGCTCCGAGCACAACCTTTTATTTCCCAGCGTCAGTAATCTTCTGTCAGACCTCCGCACATGAGACCTGTTCCTCTGCTAATACTAGACAAAATAGAGACACAGGTATTTAAAGAGCTATTTAAAGACAACAACACACACAGCTGCAAAAAAAACCTTCATCTGCATTACATTTAGGAACATCAGCGGTGTTAAAAAGTGAAACTAACCCCTTATTGTCTAAATATTACAATTACATACAAATTCATTGGTGTTTTGGCTGTCGAACACATGATAAATTAAGAGGAGATTCTAACACAGCACATATGAGTCATGATGCAAAGTAGTAATGTTGAGCATCATTTACTGAGCAGTAATTAACACTTTATAGGCATTCATAGAAAGAGTCTGAAACTCAACATTTCAACCTTAGTGTGTTATGGGACTTGGTTACTTTTGTGAAATTATATATATATAGTCAGTGAACTGGTTAATTATCCATAAGTGGCAAAACATAAAATAAAATCCAAGAAATACAAATAAAACATACAAGAAAACCACTTGTTTGGTGAAAGGAACAGGATTAGACCAACATCAGCGCTGATCCAGACACCTGTCATCCACATTAACCCTTTGAACACCAGTTCTTAATACATTAGTACCATAACTGGTATCAAACAAAGCAGATACCGTCAATGTTCATGTAGAGGTGGACCTCACAGACTCCGTAGACCACATGGGACCTTTCAGACCCTGTAGACCACATTGGATCTTACAGACCCTGTAGACCACAATGGACCTTACAGACCTAATGGACCACATTGGACCTCACAGACCACATTGGACCTTACAGACTCTGTACCCCTTAACCATTAAAGTTGTATTTTATTTAGCCTTTGTTTTTAAAGGTAAAAAACACATTTAGATCAGGGTCTCATTTTCAAGTGAGATACGTTCAACCCAGAATCACAAAAACATACATGTAAAACAATCAATATAGTAAAAAAAAACATAAAATAACGAATTTAACAAATACAGTTAAAAGTGGAAAATATATTTCCCAGTGTCAGGTATGTAGATTATTTTACTGTGGCATCTATGAATCGATTCCTCCAGTAAACAAAACACACAAAAAAAAGACCCTAAAGGCAGCAGAATGTTGTGAAGTTAATAACAGTTACCGAAACAAGCGTTTAAAATTGATCCGTAAATGACCGTGAGCGGCGCCGCACCGTTGAATATTGAGGCAGATTTAGAACAATCATCTCCAAGTGTTTGAAAGCGGGGAAAAGTTTTCAGACGAATGTGAAAACAGTAATTTCCCCCAAAGGGGAAAAGAAAAGAAAACAACACTGTGACTTGTTCCTCCTTGAACATCATTGAGTGTGTGTTTGGTGTCGTTTTGCAGTCGTCCCAAGTGCCGCCACCATCGTCATCGTGGTGTGCGTCAGCTTCCTGGTGTTCATGATCATCCTGGGCGTGTTCAGGATCCGGGCTGCGCACCAGCGCACCATGAGGGACCAGGAGAACGGCAAAGAGAACGAGATGGACTGGGACGACTCGGCCCTGACTATCACTGTCAACCCCATGGAGGTAAAACAAACACACACACACACACACACACACACACACACACACACACACACACACACACACACACACACACGTCACATCACACACACGTAACACGAGTAAACATTTTCCCGGTGATTAGTCTGTGAAAATGTGCCCAGAGCAGCAGGATTTGACTCATGTGATCCGGTTCCAGACGTGATAATGCTCTCTGGGTGATGCCGTGCCTGACTGCGGCCTAGTTTCAGCGCCGGTACAGTGAGTGACAGGGTGAGGGGGGGGCGACCGGGGGCTTTGTGCTCATGTTTATGGAGCACTACCTCTTTTTTAATTTGGATTTTTCATTAGACAATATTGCAGTATTAGTCATACACTACAGGACGACATTCACAACACACAATGACAGGATCAGAGACAACAGACAAACCCCCCCACCCCCAAAAAAAAATAAAAAATGAAAACACACATACACACGCACCCGAAGACCTAAAATGAAACAATAAAACAGGTCCAATGACCACATAAGAGCATTTACACAAATCTATTATGAATTATGAGTTCACCAATTCTCTGAAAGTGTCTCGTAATGTGATTTGTTTTTGTTTTGTTCTTTTTGCATCTTTTGTGCTGTTTTAATGCGACAACTAACAGCAACTTGGTCTAATTTCTTCTGGGTTTTTTTGTCCTGCATTTTTAACATTTCCAGTTTGTTTTGACATTTCACGTGGCTTTTTAAAGGTCACGCTCTCCTTCTAATGTAATTGGGGGAATTGAGTCACATATCTCGTTAGTGCGGTGTTTACCTCTGACAACAGCTCAGCGACACGTTTTGGGTCTTGACCCTCATTTTGGACAAACACAGATACACAGGAGTAACAAGAGCAGAGAAGGCTGATATTTAGTCCAGAACCAGAGGATTTTTATTATGTTTTTTTTTTGTTTGTTTGTTTTTTGGGCTGAAAAAAAGACTGATTAGCATTGAATTAATGTCTAATTAATTCAATTGAATTGAATTGAATACATCTTTATTAGTCCCCTGAGGGGAAATTTCACAAACAGCAGCTTAATACAAAGAGTAGAAAAAAAAGAACAGAGCAGCACAGATACACAACAAGCTGAAATCTTGCACAACATGGACAACAAAGACAAAGACAGTATACATGATTGAAAACTAAATAAAATATACAAAAAAAAAATTGTGTCTGCTAATGAAATATCAAAGTAAGACATACAAAAAAAGCATCTTCTAATGTGGTATCGAAATAAAATAAACAAAAGTTAGCGTCTTCTAATGGAATATAATAAAATATACAAAAAAAATCTAATTAAATGTCAAAATAAAATATACAAAATAAAGCCATCTTCTAATTAAATGTCAAAATAAAATAGACAAAAAAATAGCATCTTCTAATTAAATGTCAAAATAAAATATACAAAAAAAATAGCGTCTTCTAATGAAAAATCAAGATAATTTCTTTTTTTTCCCATTAATTGCGTCTTCTGCTTTTGCACTTCCTGTTAGAGCGCCCCCTGAGGGTCGTTAGCCCAGACAAACCCATCCTTTAGCCTTATCCTTACACAGTATAGGCCGCAGGGTTCAAAGAGTGGGAAGAAAGTATGGTCTTGTAGTCTGGAAACACAGTGGATGAAAGTATCTGTTTATTGGTGTAACATTTATCAGCGCGACTCGGCTCTTCGTTATGTCTGACTGAAACCATCACGTCTTCAAGGAGTTACTGTGTTTACAGTCACTAAACGAAAAACGCTCTCGTTACAGAGAAGAACGGGTCGATGTGAGACCAAAGGGCCGCGGTTCATTCGATTCTCGTAAACAAGTCCATCATCAAAACAACTCTACAAATATTTGAACTTTAGGAGAGTTAAAAGCGATCGATCCACGGTGTTTCTCTGCTGCTTTGATTCCTTCGCTCTCGCCTCTGATGTTGACCATCCTCCATCTTCTCCTTTTAATGCAGCTCAGTTCTGGAAATGGTCGGATCCACCCGTTAATCTGTGTCTGCACGTGTGTGTGTGATAATCTTTTTTTTTTAATTAATATATTATTTAGATTTTTCACGAGACAATATTACAGTTCCATTCATACACTACAAGACGACGTTCACAACGCACAATGACAGGATCAGAGACAACAGAC
>JAPTHA010000027.1:23400914-23416677 GCA_029814585.1 Gymnapogon annona
TCTATCTATCTATCTATCTATCTATCTATCTATCTATCTATCTATCTATCTATCTATCTATCTATCTATCTATCATGGCGCATGAGCAAGACAACAATTTCCCCCGGGAATAATCAAGTATTCTGATCTGTAATACTGCATCTATCCGCTGGTCGGCGCTCTTTGCGGTGGCCGTGGGTGTTGCGGTGACAGCGGTGCGGGGAGCGGTGGGTTGAAATCCTGCAGTGTGGCGTCACGACCGAAGAACCCAAAGCCCCACCCGCAAGTGCCTCCGTACCGACTACCCGCATTGTCATTGGCTCTTTCACAAATTAGTCATTGACATCTCTTCTCTTCTTGGCCGAGCGAGGTGCCAGTCAACTTAGCCGAGAGGGAGTTGACGTAATCTCTTCGGTAAATCAAGGCGATCCATCAGTTCTTCTTTTCGCCCGTGTGCAGGATAGACATCCGCCTTGTGTCTCAACTGGACAATAACCGAAAAAAAAAACGAGTCACGCGTTGCAGTTACAGGTCTACCGGCGGAGGATACCGCTATAATGGGTGTTTTGCGCGAAAGTGGACTTTATAACAGTTTTCCTGCACCGGGTTTCTGATAAAAACAACACATTTTGACGCCCGCTAAACCTAGCTTAACGCCAGTCTCCTCACAGCTGTCCAATGATTTTGACGTTTTCTCGGTGAGAGTTTTTTTAAACGTAAGTACTGAGATTGAATTATTACCTATTCGCGAATTTTAGTGTTGGAAAAAAAAACCCACGATATTGCAGATTTAATGCCTCTGCTGTTGTTTGAGACCATGTATCGGCTAGTCACAGTGCATTAGACGTTCATAGAGGTCCGGCACTAGATTTTTAAGCTAACATTGAAAATAACAATATCGTAGTTAAAATAATTTGACTGTATGTAACTTGACATATGCGTGGGGTGATTTTATCTCTGTTTTGGTTGTTATTTCCGTTTGACAAATTGCAGGTTATCGCTAGTTCCTCCTGATATCGGTGAGACTAACGCCACCGCTATAGCCATTTCATAACATGACGCTTGCTTACGAGAAATAAACACAACGTTTAGCGTGTTGCATTCAATCATATCATCGTATACATATATATATATATATATATATGTATATATCGCTTCTGCTCACTCGCGAATAATTCCTCTGGAACAACATGTCGAGGATGTCGCTACATAAACATGCAACTCCTCCCTGTACTCTTCCACATACAGCGTTGCATTGGGGGATTAGGTTTTGCCTCCTGCCTGTCATCGGCGAATTAAATTTAGGGAGGAAAAAAAAAACAGGAGAAGTGAACCTCTTTGTCTGTGAGAATAAACACCGTTAGATGAGGCAGACGGGCCCTGCTTAGTATCCCACTGTAGCTCACACCAAATAGGGGAGATAGAATTTCATGGGCGTATGCCTTAGCAAGTATGGCTGACTGCAAGGACATGGAAAAACCAAAGGTATTTGGCCTATAGTCACGGGACGCAGGGTGTACAGCTTTTAATTTGAAACAAGTCCAACATAAATAAGGACCATTGTGTATTTTTGCAGCCCCTATTATTTCCAACATCACTATATTTTTCATTGACAGCATCCTATTTAACCAACTTTGTTGGATTTGTCAATTCCAAATATACAGTATATAATATATCCTGTCTTTGGGTTCTAAATAAACCCTTGTCTGCATGATAACACAAATCTTTGGAGACTTTGGTTCCGCCATATTTGTTGAACGTCGATTTGACTGGCAATTGGGAGTTGGGGATTGACTTTTGTTGTATTCATTGAGCAACAATTTCAACAGATTCTCCGTTTGTTGAGTCTGATAGTTTCCCCGTGGAAAACAAATGGAAATGTGTGTTTTTCTACTTTCCTTTAGGAGGGACACAACAAGGAATCATACAGAGAGTGACTTCTAATCTGCAAACATGTCGGGGGCGTCTGTTAAAGTCGCTGTTCGTGTTCGGCCCTTCAATTCGAGGGAGACGAGCAAGGACTCAAAATGTATCATACAGATGCAAGGCAACACAACAAGTAAGTAGCCTGCTGGCATATAAGCAAGGATGCACCAACAAAACCCAAGTAAATTGACAAAACGTGCACAAAATTTATGCATGCCTGTCTGCTCAGTCTAGTTTAACATCACGCATGCCACAGCGTGGTTCTCCTTCAGGGGTCTTAGCAGAGAACAGTAGATTGAGCAAACTGAATGGTGAATGGTTGGGGACAAACAGCCTGAAAGAGAATAAAAGGCTTACAGAATGAAATTCCTCCTCCTCTGAAGGGGCCTGCATGCCTGAGGAGTCTCTGTGTGAGAAACGCTGACTTGGGTCATACAGGGAGATCTGGGGGTCACCACACCGCCAACCACCCGAGTTCATCCACAGAGTTACTGTTTTATAATGGATTGTTGTTGTTGTAATATTTATTGCTTCCTTACCTCAGTGCTTACACAAATGGCTTGTAAAGACATGAAGTGTTGTTGCTCGTAGTAGATCACTGTCAAGATAATGCACTGAAGTCAAACTGAAACTCGTATCAAACTGATGTCAGAGAGATTTGTTTGTAAATAGTTTTTATTCCTTCAAACATCAACACATGAAACTCAGCAACTTCATGTTATCTCCACACATACATGGAGTGTAAAAATAGATGAATGAACAAATATAAGTTTAATTCCAACAATTAAACAGTACCACATTTAAATGATAAAGTATTTACATTAAAACCTGCTGAACATGGGACAGAGGATCGTGTAACTTCCCTTGAACATATTGACCTTCGTTTTAATTTTTTTTTGTGTATTAATGTAGTAAAGCTGCTTTCTTTTCTATACTGTTGCAACTGAGGATATTAATGACAGCCCCGAACATACAGACAATACTAGAATAGCAGTAGGACCAGACTGTGGTTTGTAGTCATGCGATTCCACCTGCGTACATGTGACTGTGAGTCATCACATATAGTGATGTGTTCGTTGTTCTCTTAGTCAGTGGTGTGCTGCACCATACGTCCCATTGCTTTTGGCATCTGCGATATTTGCATAAAAATATGTAATGGCCCTGTAATAAGGCAGTATGTGATAGCAGAAACCTGTTTTGAGAGCAGGCTTTCTTCTTTTTTTCCCCCCTGCAGCTTTCTCTGTCAGTCTTATCAGCCTCATTAGACTAAGCCTATATGAATCTTCCATAACATCAAGTGCCCCCACCAGTTATGGCTCACTTGTCCTTTATCTCTCACACTCTGCCAAAGACAAGCTTTGTGTCAAATCCCTACTACTTTTTACTCCATATCTTTGGGGTTTTTATGATGCCAATGTCACTCAGAGGTGCTGGAGGGTGACTCGTGGTTTGTAGCAGAACTGCAGTAGAATATGCAGTGTTTTTTGGGGAGCGGGGTGAGTGTGTGAGTGAGACAGAGCAGGAGGCTGCAGTATTGCTTACTCTACCTCCTATCACATGGGCAGATTGCAGAGCAGAAAGGGAGGCTGGCAGGCGGCCATACTCTCCCTTCATCAGGACCTCATTGCAGATGGTATGCTGAGAATGCTGTCTTATTAGGATGTTGAGAGGTTCAACTCTTTACTACTATCTCAAAAACATGCACATACACGCTTATAGATTGTTTCTGTAGCGGAGTTAAAATCTGGCCCATCTGCTTTGTTAATGGTTCAAGAAAAAAAAAAAGCTCCTGCACGTCTGCCAAGACTTTTGATTGTTTATGTCTCGTCGAGCTGGTTACTTTGGGCTTGGGTTTTCCAGGATTTTTTTCAAATGCACATTGTATTGGCAGTAAATTAAAGACTTCTTAATTTGTGAATTTATTTTGACACATTAAGCGTTTTAAGATGGCTTTCATTTAATTGTAGTTTATCTTTATCTTACCTCCGGCTGTTTCCTTTTTTATCACCATATTGATTTTCATTGTTATCAGAAGATGAATTCTTACAGATTTTAGCTACATAAACCAAAGTATGAATGGATTATTTATTTAATGGTCCCTACACGATTGACAGTATCTGAATCATTTTGCACCTAAAAGTGGTACATTTTGACAGTAGCGGTTTCTTTTATACCAGATACTCACTAACAGCATTAAGATGTAGATGGAGCACTTCTGGAGTTTGAATGATAAGCAACAAGAAATTCCAGATTTTAACATTTTTTTGATTGGTGCTGTTAACTGATACGTTATATTGGTTCATAGTCAGACTGATATGACATACATAGAGTAGATACAGTGCACAATCCTGCGTGAATTATGATGAGGAGGAATAGTCATTTCATTTACACACAGCATATGTTAACACTCAGTATGCTAATATTTACCCGTTGGATGGAGCCCAAGATAGACGTCAGCTACACACAGATTAATTTGAGTCAGTTTGCTTAAGAGCAGAAAGTTTTTATTTTATTTTACTGCAAGTCACGTTGTCTTAAAATGAAATACTGAAGAATATTGTTGCACTTTACGTATTCTACTCATATTGTCCTGGCTTGGTTTTAACAGTGTGATAAAGCATTAAAGGGTCCATTAATGGCTATTTTCTATATTAGGATAACCAGTGTGTCTATGTTTCTGTGTGTCATGGATCTCCCAGAGCTGAGAGCCGCTTGACAGAAATAAAATGTGCTCCGGAGTTGCTTGGTCAGCTTGTAGGTGTACAGCAGCTGTGTGAATGAAGCCATGACACTCCCCTTATTGTTATCACTCGCTCAAGGGCATATGTGACTCGTGTGTGTGTGTGTGTGTGTGCACGCTTGTGTTTGTCAACGAAACAGAGAAAGAGGGTGCTGGAGGCCAAGGGCACGATATGTTACCACCGTCTGGTCTTCCTATTCACCATGCATGGAGGGCTGTCAAGGATAGGGCGCAGGCACAGGGGCAGCAAATTGATTATCCATTGTGCAGGAAATGTGTCCAAGGCCTGTGAGAGGACGCTTAAAGCAAGTAAAGACCTCTTTCAGTGGAAACTCTTAAACATACCAGAGCTAATGCAATTATAAAGAGGTGACGTGATGGGCTGTTGTGTTACTTTGTGAGCTTGCTCCAAAATGTTGAATAACACCAGGACGACCAGAGGCTGCCTTCATTAGCGCCTCGGTGTGTTCTCCACATCGATCTCCGTCTAGTTACGTAACCCGTGTGTTATGTTCCAACTCAGCCAGCCAGCAGGCACTCATGTATGTATGGAAGTAGACGGTTGAGGGATCATGCACAGGGCCGCACATATAGAACAGCACATGCTCCCTGATGTCAGAGCATAAGGTCAGTTTAAAGTGGAAGAAACCTGTGTCCAGATGGATTCTTTACACACTCATCAGTTTGTTCCATTAGGAGACATGACCAGTGTTAAAAGACTCTTATTCCGGATCCCATATCCAGTAGTCATCTCAAAAGATAAAAGCGGTACCTGGCTACGTGGCTACAATCTTAATGTAGATCTAGCACTGTGAGTCATTTAGGTAATGCTCATGATGTATCACATTTTCCATAAAGTAAATCTATGCATGCGCTGTGATAATACATGAAAAGTCCTCTGATATATTGAAATATATAATCAACTGATTAAGGTACTTGCTATTTTTTGTACTTATTTCAATGAATGTAAGAAATATACTATGTACTGTGGACATGATTCTTGTGTAGGTGGTAAGAGATGAATGATCTTTCGGGTGTTTTTATCCATCTGTGGTATAATTTGCAGAAACACAGAACAGATTCTTCATCAATAGAATCTTGTAGGTACGGTCTCTTGGCTTCGTTTAGTTGGTGTTCTGTTCAGAATGACACCGTTCCCTGTCACTTTCACTCTTCCATGTTTGTTTCTGTGTCTTTCGTGTACTTTTCTGCTTTTTTCTGTGCTGCGTGGAAGGATGCAAAGTCAAATTTGTCTGTGGAGTGTGATATCTGACACAATGAAAAATATCACAGATATCACAAACGGAGCTGTAGCGATGAATTATTTCTTGAATATTGAATTAATCAACACCTAATTCTAGCAACTGATTAAAATTTATCTGATTCCAGCTTCTTTGATTTAATGTTCTCTATTTCTTTACGCCTCTGTGGTGGTACACTGAATATTTTTTGGCTGCAGATTAAACACAGCTTTCATCTAAACTTGGGCGTGATGACCATCGCAGTAAATTCTTCATTGGCATTTTGCAACTTGAGGTGTGCATGTTTTACAAGAGTGCATGCTATCGGTCACCAAGCTAAAAGTTGAATAATCGACTAATTGATAGAATAAAGGTCATTCTATCAGTCAACAGTCACCTTTCAGATAAAATTCTGCTGAATGTCCTTTCAGTAGGGACTAAGTGGATGGTGACCTTATAAAATCCCTGCAGAGGGAAATCAGCAGAGCCTCAGTGTCAGTTACACATAAGAGGCTATCACCACAGCAGAAAGGACAATATAAACCCCTCTCATATGAGTGAATGTTGGCCAGTGAGGGCTGAGCTGGCACAAACAGTCTGGATAAAATGAGGAGCACAGCTTAGGTCAGGGGTGTCAGACTGGCCAAACTCAGCCACATTTGGTCCGAAGTGGGCCAGACCAGTAAAATAATAACAGAACTGTATACTAATAATGTCCATGATAAAAATGTTTGCATCTCCAAAGTGTCCTTTAAAACAACGTGAATAACATTAACATCCTGTGAATTCTGTAGAATTATAGGTGTACTTTTAACATTATACCCCAGTTTATAATTTATACATGTACATTACATCTTACAGATCATGGTGGATCTACAAATACACAAAACATTTAGTAACAGGCACCATATTGTTAAAGTTACGTGTGTTTTTATGAAATTATACTTTAGACTTAGACTTCCTTTAATTGTCGTCACACAGACACATACAATGAATCTGGCAATGAAATGTCATAGATTGGCAACTGAAACACAAAATAAATATGGAGAATACAAAATTTGTGCAAAATTGCTGAAGTAAATCCAAGCCATGAGTGGCTGCAGTGCAAAGGTGACAACACACACAGTCAATATAAATAAGGAATCAATAAGATGAACAGTGCAATATTGCACAACAATGTAAACAGTACTGAAAACAGTGTAAATATTGCACATCAATGTAAACAGTACTATGAACAGTGAAAATACTACACATCTGTTGAACAGTGAAAATACTACACATAAATGTAAACAGTACTATAAACAGTGAAAATACTACACATCAATGTAAACAGTACTATAAACAGTATAAACATTGCACGTGAAGTCAAATACAGTTTAAGAGTCTGATTTATTGTAGTGTAAATACAGGAAATTATATGAAAATATTTACGTTTCCACAAAGAAAAATGTAAAGTTGTTGTTATGATATTTTTCCTAGTCTGTACATGGAACTAGAATTTCTGCCAATATCTTATGTGGAATTTTTGCATTTTGCAAACTCATCAATGGGCCAGATTGGTGCCTTTGGCTCGCGCGCTGCATTATTTGACACCCATGGATTAGGATGAAGAACAAGCTTCTCACTGGTGAACCCACTGCAGCCGAGCCCACTGACCTGATTAGTACAAGTAATCCACAGACTTGCTTCAGGTCGCCACGCCTTGCTGCTATAATCCCCGTGACCCTCGAAGGTGCGCTCATATCCACACATACCTACGCAGGGTGCCGCATGCTTCATCGCCACACTCTGAGATTGTTTGGAGTGACACCCATTAGCCCGCACATACTACTTAGAGCGCAGACTCACACATTCCTGACTGAGCTCTTAATAAGGGAGGCAGATGGGCAGATGTCTTTGTCTGCTATGGGCTCATGCTGTGTCACAGGACTGTCAGGCCTGAGGTGCAATTACATCTCACATAACCCATGCCATTTTGACCTGCCATTTTACTTTTTTCTGCTTCCCACAAAGTCTTTGCTTTGTCATCATTTATTTATTTTAGCTGAAATCCAAACTTTTTGCATGGTTGTTGACGTTACAATTCAAATGAGTCGTACGTAAGCAGTCTACGTCCTTAAAGTGACCCCCATGTGTTAAATATGGACGTTGCCGGATCTCACCACCTTCAGCACAGAATTGTGACGTCTGTCTCGTGTGAGTGGCATAAAAGTCAGATGAAATGTGATATGATCGTTCAGTGCAAAGCGTCAGATATATATCAGCTTTAGAATCACGTATACAAGTGGGATGGGTGTGATTTGTGTTGCTCAGACTATCATAAAAAATCAGATATGGGTCACATATGGGCAAAAAGTCTGATTTGGGACGCATTGACCTGCAGTGTGTTAGTAGTGTTGGATTGTCATGCAGCTTTCAGTGACTAAATCTTTAATCTCATTGATGTTGGTTGCAATGTTCCCCCAGAAACGAGAGTTGGGTAGATGCAATGAAATAAGGAACTGTGGCTCATGCTTCTACTACTGTCTTATGTGTGTGTTTTTGCCAGTATTTGGTCGTCAAGGCAACAGCAAAGGTTTTGTCGTGCTGCAAATAAAAGGTGAATGCTCATATTAGAGCCTTGAGCATCTTCTTCTAAACTTCAAGTTTATTTAATGAATATCCTTAAGTTTTTTTCAGCTGATGTTGAGCCTTGAACTTTTACCCTGACGCTCTGTTTGGTTATCTGTTGTGAATAAATAGTTTTCTCTTGGGAGTGGATTGACTAGTTCTGATTAAATCTTGCTTAAACACAGTCGGTCATTTTGTGTTTTGATGATTGGGCTTTAAATCAAACTGCATAATAACTGTTTACAGGGTAAACTCTGATGTGGCATTGGACTATTGTGGCTCTTTATCCCATTATTCCTATTGTTCAATGTTTTGAAATGAACATTAAACACTGTGTGACTCTCATATTGAGATAGACCCAACACACTGGAATGCATTTGATGTGGCAGAGGTCAGGAGGGGAAAGTGATAAATGCCTCCTCTTATAAAATAGTGGTTTCACTGACCAACCACTTGTGGTTTTCACTCTGTCACTTCATGCTATTTAACTAAGTTTTCGCTAGCTATGAATCATGCAGCAAAATCAAAGGCTGTTTACTTTTTAGCAAGAGTTCTCTGAGCTAACCTGTCATTTACAACAAACTTTGATAAACTAGTACTGGATGATATTCAGAACCATTCTAAACTGTTCCTTCACCAATTTAGTGAGACGTTCCTCACCAGCACGTTCCTCTATGTCAGTAAATGTGAGGAATTCTGTGGCACCACGTAATATGTTAATGGAACATTTTAGCTTATCAAAAAAAGCTCCTTTGATTTGTGATATGTATACTGCCTTTGATGAATACAATGATTTATTATGCAGCCTGGCTGTAGATTCAAATCTTTAATTATGTAGAGTCACAGTGTATGTTGACTGTTCTATTAGATATCATGATCATGTGAGATTTAATGTTCCACGTTGCTGTATATGTTGTTCAAGGATCCTAGGTTAGATCCTGGGTTTATAAGCTTACTGACGTGTCAAGACATTCCAGCTTTGCTAAACATCGTTCATCTCTCCTTGTTGTGCTCGCTGTTGGTTCCTGCCTGTGATGCGGCTGAATGGAAAGTGTGTTAGCCTTTTACAGAAATTGTTGAATATTAGAGGAGAGATGGGATTGGAGCTGACTCGCGAGGGGGAGGGGAAGACGCAAACGCAGTCACATCAGTGCAGACAGTGAAAGTCGTGCTTGGGCACTCGTCACGTGTGGAAGAGCGTGAGGCAGTATCTCACAGCCAGGAATGATGGGATTGCTGTCGGCTGAGAAATGCATCATGCCTTTTGGACTGAACGCCAAACAAAGTGCACGGTTATTATATTAAACCTTGGGCCGTCATATTTTAATCTTCTGTTTTTTATGTGGTATCTACCGTACAGTACAATTTTTTTCTTATTTAAAACCACGTAAAAGCCACAATTAGTGGATCATTTAAATATTTCTTAGGAAAACTAGATATTTTAATTTCTAAAATGTGATTGAGAGCAGTCAATCACCTACATCAGTATTGAAAAATGACACTCCTCCTGAGTCAGATGAGTCGATAATAAAAATAGATTGATCTATGGAGCTGCTCTTAGCTGGCTTTGGTTCGATTGGCTGATGGCCTCCACACCAAACAAGATCCATTAATTTTAGTCATGCAACCTGAGATGGAAGGCCAAACACGCGTGTCCTGCAAATGGCACAATGCTAAATGAGTCTAGTCAAACACTTTGCTGAAAACATGCCCCAGTTTTACAGCAATTGGTCGAAAGGTTGCAGGGACTGAATAGGAGCAGGGTCATCAGTTGGCTTTGCACATGGAGTACAAAGAGCAGAATGTTTGTTTGCCTGACTGTCTCTGTGTGTGCATGTTTGTGTACTCATGCCTGTGTGTTTTTGTGTGCAAATTACTATATTTAGGTCAGTTTGAGCTTCTGTTGTGAGTTCTCATTTTTAGTATTATGTTAGATTTAGTGGAATATGTCAGAAAATAATCTCAAAATAAAAGCTGCAGGCTTTGCAATGTGGCTATTTTGTGTATTGAGGTAATCACATTCTTTTCACCAGTGTTTTAATCATTCGGATGATGTGTTGCTTTCATAGTCATCATGTTTAATTATTGTATTTTACATATTTATAATGTGACCCTCATTGCACTGCTATAGTTGAGAGTGGAAAGTGGAACTCTATTGTGACATGCATCATTATCTTGATATCAAACAGTATGATCTGATGACTTCTGGTCAAATCGTTCTGCCACGTGTAATGAATATTCCTGTGATACGCCTGAGATAATCTATGAAGCTGCTCATTTACATCTGACTCTGTAATTGGCTTCATTGTCTGGGTGTCTGCTAGCGAATATCGCAGATAAATGTGTAATTTGCATGGTAATGATTTGACAGAGTATTCTTATGCTAGTTTACTCCGAGTTCATTACCAGCGCACCTTTACTCCATATGGTATATTTTCCACTCGTATGTAAATCAGTTTGTTTTCACAGCAGTGTCTCCATTCAGTGTGTGATACCAACAGGTCGCTATATCACATAGTAATGTGTTTGTTGTTGAGGCTACGGATGTCCCTGTTTTCTTCTTTTACCTACACTTTGGCTGCTTCCCCAAGTTTGGCTGAATTGGCTCGACTTCACCACATTCAAAGTAGTGAATGTGTTTTTAGTTTGTGTGCACTGAATGACACAGCTCTCTTCTGGAGACAGTGTTGTTTGGTTTCCTCTCACAGGCCGTGGGGCTGAATTCAGAGGAAAAACGCAAGATCTTTACAGTCCAAGCACGGGTGGCTTGGTGGTCTGCATGTTGCTCACTTTGTGTTATTCATGAGGATGAAGTGGGAGGATAGCAAGTTTATTTATTTTTTAAAGCTGTAATTAATAAGATGTATGACACGACCCACCCTCTGCTGTTTCGACGTGCATGTCTCTCATAATACTGTGCAAATAACTCCAATCAAAAGACGTGTACACATCTCACATGGTTGCACAGCACTTCCATCCCCCCACAGAGAAAGCACTCGATAGAAGGTGTTAGTCATCGTACACTCGCTCGAGGCGTCAGTCTTGCCTTATCTGTGTGTTTTTGTGTATTTACTGAACATATGCATGCGATTCTTGTCCATTGACTTATTTGCCTAATATAATAATTGAACAGAAACTTGTGACAGACCCTTTGACTGGTCATACTCATGATGTCATGGCGCTTACATAAAGCCTGAAAGCATTAAAAGAACTATAGGCAAGTTGAGAAAAATCCAGGTCACTGCTCAGTAAAATGGGCGCCTGTTGTCAGCACTGACTGTAAGGGGCTCTGTATTTTCCTTGTCTACACAGTCAGTCCCAGCTAAGGAAAGCTAAATCTTTAAATGTCGTAGATAGAATCTATGAGGACCTTTATATGTTCCTCTACATGTAGTAAATTGAAAACTATATTGGTGTATTTTAAAGTCTGTGAAAAGAATACAGCCGCTTGAGTTTATCTATAAATTAAGTGCTATAATTAAACTGCAAAGTGCCTGACCCCACATGTCTGAAGCTGAGGAGTTATTACTATAGCTTTCCATGACATGGGATGTACTGAGGAACACCTCTGACCTTTGAGGAGCACCTGCACAGAGGAGAAAGTCCTTCTTGGACCTGATCCATGAGTAGTATCGCTTCCTCGAGCTGCAAAAACAGCTGAAACCTCCAACTGGGAGTCATATATCATTTCATTAATGCCAACATTGAGGTGCAAACAACCATTATGTTTACTAGACAAGCTGAGGGATGTGGTTATAGTTAATTTTTGTATCGTTCTATTTCATTTGGATTTTTCTTGCTGTGTGTATGTGCGTGCACTAATTTCATGCCAGTGTTGTGTGTCTAATGTGTGTAAACCTCCATGTCATCACCTGAGAGGCTCCATGATATCCCTGTCTTTGTTGGGGTTCTGTGTTTGTTTAGCCTGTGAATGGAGTCCTGCTGGCTTGGCATGTTTATTTTGTCTGGTAGCTTCTAGAAGCCTCTCTTTGGTGAGTCTGTATTTGAGCTGCTCGTATCAAAAGGCACTGGAAGACCACACGAGCTATCAGTGTCTATGAGCTGGGAGCGATGTATAGTTTGGCTTAGAGTTCGGCGGAAAGGTTGGGCGGCTGAAATCTGTCCATTCCTTCCTGTCACTGACAGTCTGTCGGCATGTGAAGCACTAGCTGCCATCTGGTGCTGTATAAATAGACAGTACTCAGAGCTGGAACAGCTGGCACATAGGCTCGGACTGCACCCTTTCCCCTACGCTTTCTAGCGAGGCCCACAAGCCCAGCTCAAGTTATTGAAGTTTGATTCTCAGATGTAGACAATGGTTCACAAAGTCGGAGCAAGACTTTAACCCTGGGTCTTTGCTCATAATGTGTGTATTAATATGCACTGTCCATTGTTGGGGAAGGACTTCAAACCTCGGTTGGTCATCTTGGTAATAAATACTATATAAAATGAATGAATTCTTTAACAATAAAATTTTATGTTTTGTTTATGCTTAATTATGTGATTACTTTGCCTTATCATTTGTTTCTTTTAAACCAAAGAAACTCAGTTACATTTGTAAGGGTTAGAAGACGCAATCTGAAGCCAAGTTATGATTGATTTTTAGGATTCTGAATTTTCTTTCTCTATGTAACTGTCTATTAAGACACGCTCTGACAGAAACGGATTAAGAATGTGTTGTTAAGGATCAAGTCTGACACTTGACAGGCTGGATGGAATTAGGGTTTTTGTGTCTCTAGATAGTTACTTGCAGTGTATCATGAACACGGACTTCCTGCCCTTGTAATATTTCCTCAGCTATGATTTCCTAAGTGCAATTAAATAAATATAATTGAGCTCTAATATCTGTCCAAGTTCTCTGTGTCATGTCTTCCACTTTTGTTTTAATGTGCAGTTTATATTAAACTGATTCCACCCGCACTTTAACAGAAACTTTGCAGATTTCCTTTTTGGAATCCTGCAGTCACTTTTTCCAAAAAGGAGAAGGGGGGGTAGGGTGATGTGAAAAAGGTCATTGTGATAGAGGGGACTGGGCGCATAAAGCCTTGTCATAACAGATTACCTAATGTGTTTTGCAGCCTCTGTTGTCCACTGCAATACCCTGCATTCAGCGCATTGTTCTGGTGTCTTCCTGTGCTTTTTCCCCCATCTCCTCTCTCTCAGTAGAAAGAGTAAAATGACGTGATCAGCCTTCTGAGTGGAAGTGAAGGTAGTCGGTTCCTTCTTTTACAGTTTTGGAGCTGAACTAATAACTTAGAACATTTGAAGTTAGCATTTATTAAAATTTTCCTTCCTGTGTAAGTGAGAGTGATATGGGTTGTGGTGTGACTGGGCAAGGCATCCGTCTACAGCAGAGGTTGTTTTAACATTTCTAATAGTTAAAAAGTGCTAATATGAAACACGTTTATCAAGAAAATCAAAAGTAGAAAAAACACTAATACAAGCATGTACCTTTTGTATTTCTGGCGGATTTCACCGCCATTTTCTAAATTCACATATGTGTCAAAGCACATTGATTATAAACAGATCAACGTTGTGAACATGAACCCAGCACCACTTCTACAGAGTCATCACATCAGTGAAACCCAGAGGAACCTGTTCAGGTTCGAATCAGCTGTTTGAGTGCATGCACAGACTGCACACACCAAGCTGGACACTAGCATTAGCAGATGATGGCCTCTTTAGCTCCGCCTCCATCAGTACAGCGCTATTGGTCCTGGATGTGAACCACTGAATGAATGATGCCTCTGTTGAAGCAGTGCTTCTTGTTGGGTGTAGTGAATATGCACGGTTGTTTTTGTAGTGTGTATTCAGCTCTTTTACCTTTTGTTTTCGGAAGTTCATTACCGCTGGAGAATCACCAGAAAAGTTGCTGCGGAACTTCGTTGGAATTCCGCTCCATGTTCAATTTTTTTACTGGCCACAGTTCAGACACAAACACACTTGTCTTTCACGTTTGTCAAAATTTAGACCTGATTTACCAAGTGACTAATCAACTTTGTTATTACATTGTTGCCTCGTGGCGAGAACTCCTGGATAAGACCTTTGAGCCACCGGCGTGTGATGAGGAACGTATTGGAGACCCCTGAACTAGTTCTATTTTTAGAACACGCCTGCGGGCGACTCACGCCCGCGTGCCCTGTGTTGGTGACCCCTGGTCTAGACAAACATTTCTGCTTTGGGTTTTTTTTGGCAGTCGTGCACCATAGAGAACTGTGGAATTGCTGTGTACATACTTTTTAATTAAAGACCACAAGGCATTTCCTTGACCAGACGTGAAAGGCCACTGAGTCCAAGAGGCTTATCAAGATACCACATGTTTCTCTCTGTTTTGGAGATGTTGTGTGTCCTGTGTTGTGGCTGCAACAAGCTCAGCTGTTTGTCAAATGTACGTGGCGGTACTCACACACTACTTTTAGCCCTCAGCTTTGAGTTGCATCCAGCAACCGTCTGTCATCTGTGCTGCAGCCTTGGCAACGCTGCCGTCACACACTTGTCCAAAGACATTGGATACAACACACAGAGCATTTCTGCGGCCACCGCAAAATGTTCCCTAGCTCAGTCTCTCTGTTCTCATCATAATAGTGAGCAGTCGAATTAGTACAACTGCGGCACTCACTCAAACCACTGAATCATGTCAGCAGCTGCCTAGATTCACCACACATTCACAAAGTGTGACACAGGTGTGCATTTGTCATACTGTGTTTAGATTTGCGTCACTAGAGACATGTTGGCATTGAGTTCTCTGTTCTCTGAATGGTGTTAGACAATCACTGTACTGTGTTTATATGGCATACATATTCAAAAACATAACGATTTTTGTTTAGTTTTTAGTTGGTCTGTATTCTGTGATGTGAGAATATGTACCTTATCTTAGTCAGTCCTCATCAGTGTTCTGGCTCAACATGCACCTTCACTATCAGCAGCTATTGTCTGATATCAACTAATATCAGTGTCAACACGTTTCACTGATTGATTGTGTGTCTTCATTCAAAGATAATAAACCGAGAGGCTGAAAGACAGTTCAGTGAACCTGTTTTTTTTTCTATTGATAATGAAGATTTGTTATATATATATATATATATTCTCCTGGTACAAAATGGAGGTTAAAACAACCACAAAAACAAAACATCAGTGAAATTAAAAATGTAAATATCAGTACCGGCACAGAATTATCAGTCAGACATCTAAGTTCAGTGGTTTATGGGGTTATACGGAACTTGTTTAATAAATACACAGTAGCTATACAGTATGTTCCTAATGTACT
>JAPTHA010000027.1:23416777-23441367 GCA_029814585.1 Gymnapogon annona
AATAGTTCAGTATTCTGGAATATTGCGGTTTGTAAGTCAAATGAAATTAAATGCTTTTTTCCTTCAGAAGAGAGCTGTTACATCACACCGCTACCCCTATGCACACACCCTGGGGATACTATTAAAATTCCTCACTCTTGCTGAAAGAATCCCACGTAGTAATTAGAATTCTGCAGAGATATTATTTCTCTGAATGCGACGGTTCCCTCAGTAGTTCATCCGTTTATTGTTCCGTCTTTCTTCATTACGTTTATTTCATGCCCCTCCCCATTTCCTGCGATGACGCATTGATCTGCTCAATGTAACGTCTAGCAAGTCCGTCGAGGGTTGCTCGAAGAGAGATCCAGATATGTTCAACCGTTTCAGACCTTACTTGTCTCCTACTCTCAGGTGAACGGTGCGAGCTTTTAGCCCCCATCTGGTGCTCAGAGACCTCCTAACAACCTAATTACTGGGGTCGTCTTTGCTTTCCCGGCCGGATTATAGGCCCCATGTTGAACGCCGGAGCACAAAATGTCTGCCGGCTACATCCAGCTGAGTGATGTTCTTTAGATAGCAGGATGTGGTTAGTTAACTGGTATCCAATGTGCCTTGAAATGGCGAGGTCCTGTGGAGAGCCTGCACCATACCGGTCCCATATTCCGCAGAAGAGGAAGTGAAAATGCAGAGTGGACATTTGGGAAAAAATAAACGTCTGACATGCCCCGATGCCACACGGCAGCTTGTATCTGTTCACAGATCACGACGCTCTGGCAGCAGTAGACACTATCATGTTTCATGCAGTGTCATCTTGTTTAGAAAATGAGCGTTAATTGTCGTCTGATTATCTGATAATTACAAGTTAATGAAAATATGACCTCTGTGTGGTTGACAGTTGCCTGAGGACATTCCTGGAATTCAGCCAGGAAGAGCGTCAGCGTCGTCAGCTGGCACGACTTGGTGGTCCTGTTGTAGAAATGAATAAAAGCTCTGAATGTTAGTAAATGTACCCTTAACTCGGAGTTTAACCGGCTTTTGTGGCTGAAGGTGTTTCTGCTATTGTTCATAGTCTGACATAAGTAGCTTAATGCCTTAGTTACAAATCCGTGGCTTTTCACACTATGCCTTTTGCCTTTGTGAGGATTTTTGAAGGATTTAAATCCAGGAACCACTGATTAATAAATAATCATAATTGTCTGCAAATATTGACTTTAAATTAGTCTCTGTATCATTTCTAAGTCTGGGCATGCTTGAGGGTAGAGAAAACAGAACGTGATGTGCCGCATCCTCCCCTCTTGTGCCATGTTGAGGTTGTTATGGCAACCAGAATCTGGTCCTATACCTGTTGCCATGGTTGTGAGAAAGGCAGAGTGATGACGTTGTTTATTAGGCAGCAGAGTGTGTCTGCCATTTTAAACTCAAAATGTGGATGTGATGGAATACTTTCTATTAATGGAAAGTAGAGATTTCACTCATTAACATCTTCATCGCAGGCTGTTACTATGTTTGTGTCATTGCGCACGTTCTGTTTGCAAACGCACGCAAGAGTGTAAATTCGGTGACTGGGCTGTCATTAATTCGTATGAAAGTGTATGAGTCATTCTGTAATATATGGGGCATATGGTGAGGATTAATTCACTTTCTTCTGCGTCACTCCTCAACAGTTTGGTTCAAAGGGTTTAAGGATGTGATGTCAGGTATCCTTGGTCGAGTTTTCCACAAACTTTAAAAAATATATTTTATTTTGATTTTTCATTAGACAATATTACAGTTTTGCATTCAAACACTACAAGATGACATCCACAACACAATATGACAGGATCAGAGACAACAGACAAAACAGAGAAAAACAAAAAAAGAACACTCACAAAAAAACACAATAAGTGAACAGGATTAGTCAGTCACAGACATATGTTTCATACAAAGGTTTTAAAGATGGGATGTCAGGTATCCATCGTAGTGTTTTTCCCCCAAACTTTTAATGTCTGGGAAAGCTGTGACACCCTTCCCGTTCCTGCTGGACTGATGTAATGATGTTCACAGCTCCATTTGTGTTTGTCCGTGCTCTGCTTTTCTAGAATCTTACATGAAGGATCCGCTCATATGACGCACTGACAAGTGTCTGTTTTGAGAGCTGTGTAGTGGGCAACAGAGTGAGACATTTATGCCACATCTTGAGCGTGACTCACCATTTAGGTGTTGAACAGTCTCCCAGTAACTGCCATATCATGACACCCTTTTCCCTGACAAAAGTCCCAGACAGAAGACATCAGACACAGATTAGTAGCTCAGCCCTGATCCTGCGTCGGACGATGTTATCACTGGTTTTGTCTTCGTACCTATGGCCCATGTGTGGCTCCATGCCAGTATAGGTCTATCTTTACTTCCATGTTCCCTCATTGGCATTAAATCAGAGCTTAGGCTGCCCCCTCATTAATAGCTGCTGTAGATTGTTCCAGGAAAGGCGAATAGGGGCATTGGTAACCTAAATCCCCCTTCGTTTCTATATACCCTGGCTCCAATTTCCCTTTGGAGGCAGGTCAAAGGTGAATTTGGGCTTTATTTAGCCACCTGTCTAGCTGTATCCTCTTCCAGTTCCCAATATGGAAGTTGTTGCTCCGCCTGCGCACCTTAACCTGTTTGAAGATTGTTAGCTCTACCGATTCATTGTTTTAGCCGCCCTTCAGCACAATGGTGAATGTTGTAAATTCAATGCACATTTAGCATAAAAGTGAGTGCTCTGGTTTCTGAGGACACGCTGTGCTTTTCTGTCAGCATGTGACCCATGGAGGGCGATATGCAATCCCCCGTCTCTCCACATCTCCTGAATTATTGATAAGTGCACTGAAATCCTCTGAACACATAAGGCACTCTGCCGAGGACATCTTGATGCAAAAGCTTCTCAAGCACCCTTATGTCAAGGAGGTATACCCGGTTTAATTTGCCCATTAGTGAAGTGCAGAATTTGCATCAAACAAAGCTAATCACCGCTTTGTGCATTTGTTTGGTGACAGCAAAATCGTTGATATACAAATTGTAGTGTTAATTCAAAACGTAGGTGTGCAGCGTTTCTTCCATCACACTTTTGGTTTCTATTGTTGCACTGTTTAGATTGTTGCTAGGCTCTTGAGCACACCCGGTTACTTTAGTCTCTTTTTACGAGGCCTCCTTCTCACTCCGTCCCCTACACCTCCCCTCTGTTCTGACAGTCTGTCTGGCCTCAGTGAACTCTGCATTGGCCACCGCACAAGACAGATTTTATCAATAACATTGATCAAACACGGAAGGGTTTGAGGAACAGCTGCTCTGCTAATATCCACAACATATCCTGCAGTAAATTATTTGTCCCCCTCCTCTCTCTCTTTGCGTATCCACTGTAAAGTGTAGGAAGCTTCCACACCAGTCCCCGGGGTACCACCCAGCATGGTTGAGAGGGATGACATACCAGGCATGGCTGCAGATTCTTGTTCATTAAGAAATGTCTGTGACCATGGGCAGTGGCAGGGAAGCTCATAAATATTTGGTCACTGTCCTTTTCACAGCTGCAAAAAAGCAAACGTAGTTTCACAGGAACAGGAATATTAAAACCACCCCGCAGCATTTGTCTGAAATGGTTGTATTGTTTGTGAATATAATGAATGCTGATTAAAGATCCTCTCTTTGAGAAAAGTTGACACAACAGTTGCAGTTCTCAAAGAAGCCCCTGGCTAATAATCCCTCACCGGTTCATGTGACTATCGTTTCTAAATATATCACTGTTAGTACTCCGATTGAGGAACAGAATCTCAACAGCCCCTCTATTTGCCAACAAGGACAGCATAAATCAAATATAAACTGAGTGGAAGACATTGACTGTTTGTGACACACAGGTGTAAAGTTTTACTCTTTTAAGAAAGGAACTAAATTAATGTAAGAATAACACATAAATAGGAGTTGGGATTTTTGTTTTATTTTGACACCATGAAAAGATGGATGTAAAGAATCCAAACTTTAAGAAGTTAACATTTACAACAACACTGCAATTCACATTTCAGTTTCTTTTATTTCATATCATTACACCGAAACAAAATAAAGTTACTCAGGTCCTGGGGTCAGATGTTTAATCTACAGTTAAAGTGGACTGTACGACTGATGTATAACATTTGTAAATGAATAGGCTATTTATATGAATTAAACTCACATCATAGATGGACCTATTATAATTTTAATTATTAGGTAGGTGTTATCGCATCTTTACTTTTAAAATTAAAAATCTTATAACTAATTGTGTCCTTTTTCTACAGCTATTCTCAACCCCAAAGCCCCAAAGGAACCAGCAAAGACCTTCAGTTTTGATTATTCCTACTGGTCGCACACTACGGTGAGTTTTAACGATATATAGAAAAAACTGGAACATAAACATACTGTATTTAAAATGTCATTGAACTCTTTTCACTCTCTTTCCCACAGCCCGAAGACCCCTCCTTTGCATCACAGAACCTTGTGTATAATGACATTGGAAAGGAAATGTTGGCGCATGCCTTTGAGGGCTACAACGTCTGCATCTTTGCTTATGGCCAGACTGGAGCTGGCAAATCCTACACCATGATGGGCAAGCAGGAAGAAGGACAGGAAGGAATCATTCCCATGGTTTGTTCGAACATTACATTTTATAGGAGCAATAAAGACAGACTACGCCAACTGTAATTCAAGATTCCTCTTAAATCATCAGAAGTATTGGTCTGTTTCTTTCATAAGCTGGAGTCCACCCCCTAGTCTTCTCATTCCAAAACTGTTTGATACAAAATATTGAGAAAAGCAACTCTCCTGAAAAGATCAACAAGAAAACTGCTTTTTATCCCTGTAGACTTCAGTACATTTTTTTTTTTTTAGGATTCCACGTAAGCTAATTTTGTAGAATACCAGTGGTGACGATATTTATTGCTCATCTTCCGACATAGACATCCAATAATGATCAAATGGATGTTTTTATGCACATATTCTGGGCTATACGTGTTCATTTGAGTTATTGTCATATGTGGGTTTATAGTCATTGATCTCCTGGCTCTTTACTTACCTGGCCAGAGAGATACCATGGTCAAGAAAGTGGTTCACCCAGGGCCAGGCTCAGCTATTGCACTCCTTGGTTGTGCTGACCCCTGTGAATTCCCCAAATGTGGGAATCTCGACTGCATAATTTCTGGTAGTGGGGGACTGTGTTCGTGCTAAATTGTCAGCAATTTTGCACTTTTGTACTTTCCATATTTATTTTGAGTTATCAGTTGCTGATCAATGACATTTCGTTACCAGATTCACTGTGTGTGTCTGTGTAATGACAATAAAGGAAGTCTAAGTCCAAGTTGTTTATCTATTTGTCTATAATTGTCTTCCCTCTTACCTCTCAGTGTACTGGTGATTTGCACTAAACCCATTTTCTTTCTCTGCTTTTCAGCTCTGTGAAGATCTATTTGAGAAAATCAATGAGGACAGCAACAAAGAGGATCTCTCCTACTCAGTAGAGGTGAGACTCAAACTGCTTCGGCATCTGTATTCCCCGTTGTCAACTCCTCCGTCTGACTTTTATGTTGGATTGTCTTTAGCGAAGCATCATTAGTCTTTTCCTTACGTCTTAGCCAACGATCAGACATCAATCACATATTGGCTAATGCTTCAATTAATCTTATTTCTCTCCAATGAAACGCCTTCTTCACTGTTGCGTCAACAAAATCAAATCAAAGTCGCCATCTTGTTTACACTGATCCGCCTCAGCATGTTGCACTGAACTTGCATTTCACTTCACTTTCTTGCAACGCTTTCTAGGTCAGTTACATGGAGATCTACTGCGAGCGGGTTCGTGACTTGCTCAATCCCAAAAACAAAGGGCATCTACGAGTCCGAGAACACCCTCTACTTGGTCCCTATGTGGAGGATCTGTCTAAGCTGGCCGTCACTTCCTACACTGACATAGCAGACCTAATGGATGCAGGAAATAAGGCCAGGTGAGCCACATCCTGGATCACAGAGATTATGGACAGTACTGTGCCGCATCATACATCTCAAGCATAAGATAAATTAGAATAAACAATAATATTTTAGGATGTGTTGGTGTGTGTGACGTGTATTGTGATTATTGAATGCAGAAGGGTTCGATGTTATCAGGACAAGCTAAAAAAAAAACAGGACGTGCATCTTCCTGTGCAGTGCTATTAGTCAATACCATTTCCTAACCGCACACGGTGCAAATTTCTCATTTAAATATATGCATGTGCTTGAGTGCAGGTAACGTGTGTGTGTGTGTGTATGTGTGTGTGTGTGACAGGAGAGCTCCCACAGGGAGGAGTGAACCCTGCCTTAATCTTCCTGTGCTGACTCAGAAGGCTTATTTCTAGAACATGCCGTGTAAAGCCTGTATCTCCCATGCGACTATCCCTCTGAGTACGCTTGTATATTTGTATTTGGTGTCCTCATAGTATTATCCACCTCCGCCACACAAAATAATCCCTTAGACTCATTTCGGTCTAATAGGCATAAAACCCAGTGTTGATAGCTGGTGTAATAGCTTTGAATGTACCATTATTGTGGCTGAATAATTTGAAATGTCAAGCGATTAAATTAACATGCTCAGAAAAATGTTCCACATTCATATCGTGTTTTCAACTAACCGTACTCGCATGCGTTGACATACAGGACTGTGGCTGCCACCAACATGAACGAGACCAGCAGCAGGTCCCACGCCGTTTTCACCATCGTCTTCACACAGCGGAAACATGACAGCGAGACAGACCTCTCAACAGAAAAGGTCAGAGGAGATGAGAACAGCAGTTTCACTCTGATTCTTAATCATGCTTTTAATTTCACATGGTGCTCAAGGGGATTTTCTTAATACATGGTTAAAAATGTAAAGCTTTTTGATGCTTGGGTAGGATAGTCTGCCCTATGGTCCTTTGAGATGCTGGTGACCGCATTAGGAAAAACGGAAAGAGGGCCATTTTAGATTGAACTTGTTGCATTTCCTGCGAGACAAAGACCACTGTGTTACTGTAAACACAATGACCATTGTATTGAGCCACTCTATCAGATTTGACTGCCTAGATGGATCTCACTTGACAGTTACATCTAGATGTATGTTGGTTTATGGTTCCTGCATGCACTTTGAAACATTTTTATTCAGTGTTTCAGGCATTTTAATATCTTGGTTTGTTTTCTGTCATATATAGATTTCTAATTGCTGCAGCTTCTTGAGTCTAAAATATATTTGCTCCCTCTTTAGGTCAGCAAAATTAGTCTTGTGGACTTGGCAGGGAGTGAACGAGCAGATTCCACTGGAGCTAAAGGTACCCGGCTAAAGGTAAGACTAATTATCATGGGCTCACATTAACCGCATTGAATGACCGTCGATCACCTTTGACATAATCACCCTAATTACATTTTTCAATCTGTGGTTTCAGGAGGGAGCAAACATCAACAAGTCTCTCACTACGTTAGGAAAGGTTATATCTGCCTTGGCTGAAGTGGTGAGTGCTGGATGCCTTTTTATTTCTGGATTATTTCTCCTTCTCCCTCTCAGCTATTTGTCTTCTACAACTCTGCCCTGTCTTCTAAAGGAGTTGATGTGTGGAGCCTGGCATGCTGTAATGTTTGCCCTTCTGTTTTTTCTTCTCTTATCCTTATAATGCCTGCTTACACAGGATAATTGTACCAGCAAGGTAAAACCTTCGACAGCCCAGCCTCTAACCCCCCCAATTCTTTCCTTAAGGCGCATTTGACAGCCCTGTAGCCTGTGCAACGATCACTGCACCATCACTTTCGCACATGCATGGGGCTTTTAGACACTATGACATAACAAAATTCTTTGCACAGTAGCTAAAGGACATCAAATCATGCCTTGAGTCCCTCTACCCTCTAGTTACTCATTGTAAAAGTGTTTTGTCATGTTCCTTCATAACATTGTCCGGTATTCACTACCATCCCTAAGTGTCGCAGTTAAAACAAGAAAACATTAGTTGCATTGGTTTCCTGGCTTCTAGTTGATTTAATCCGTATTTATCGCAGAGCAAGAAGAAGAAGAAGAGTGATTTCATCCCCTACAGAGACTCCGTTCTGACATGGCTGCTGAGGGAGAACCTCGGTAAGAACACATTAACAAAGCATTAACCTCCCCTGGTTAACACCGTCTACCCGAGTAGTATGTTGGAATTTATGTATGTAAACTGTAGCAGAATCCATTTCCCCAAGAGCAGGGAAAAATGAACCACCTGTGTCCTGTCAGGCTAAAAAATAAGTGACTTGAGCTAGTGTACATTACACACTGCCAATTTAAGAAGAACGCTGTCAGCAGGCTGTATTTCAAGTTAACTAGACATGCACAACCTTCTGCGGTTCGGACATGTATAGATGTGATGTACAGTATATGCGGTATCTTCCCTCACTGCTGGCACATACAAGTATGAAGCACTTAACTCTAATGAAAGTGTTAAATCATCCATCAGTAGAATTCGGTTTCAGCTTTTCAGTTTTGCTTCTGTTAGACACTGAGCGTTTTTCTCTCACAGCAGAATGTAACATCTGATCTGTTTTGCAATACATATAGTTCCACAGTTGAAGTTTACATACTTTCTCTACAGTGTCATTTAAGTAACCTTGGTGTTTTGGTATCAGGTGGAAACTCCAGGACAGCTATGGTAGCTGCCCTCAGTCCTGCCGACATCAACTATGATGAAACCCTCAGTACACTCCGGTAAGGCTTAATGCAGCCCATACTTGCATGAATCTTCAACAACTCAGTGTTAATTCACATCACTTTGACTGGGCTTTCATGTATAGACAAAATAATGATGGTTTGGATCCCCAGCTACGCCGACCGCGCCAAGAACATCAAATGTAATGCTGTCATCAATGAAGATCCCAACAATAAGCTTGTGCGTGACCTCAAGGATGAAGTGGCTCGACTCAAGGAGCTGCTTCGTGCCCAAGGCCTTGGAGACATCCTGGACAGTGAGTTTTGGATTAAGACAGCAGGTCCAGTTTGTGGCCACACAGCATTTACTTCTTCTATCAGAGCCTACCACAAGTCGGAAACCTCTTCTTTCCTCAGCATTGTCTCATCGTTTTCAACCATCATACTTTGTTTGCACTGTAATGCCGGAAGTCACGCTCAGCTCAAACTGGAAAGCATTTAGTACGTGTTTACCACAAACACTCGTTTATGATGCCTCTTTAAAGAGTACTCGATGTACTAAAAACTGTATTTATGTGTTATTTAAGAGAATTCTGTGCAGCTACATTAAGGATTTGCAAAAGAAAAAACCCACATGGCCACATCTGGCATGTACATGAGTAGGGGTTTCAATCCACTTTAAAATACTACACTTCATTTGCTTTACACGAGACAAATGATGCATACATTAGTCAATTAGAGACATCATACACCCATTAATTGCCTCTCATGTCTGAAGTGATTAATAACTAGTTACTAGCCTAGTTTTTAATGCCTGCTTAGACCATACCAAATGACGTGGCACTTAACAACTCATCACATGCCCTTTCTTGTCATCCAAGTCGTTGTCCTCATCCAGCTCACTAAAAACTGTAACCGTTTCCTTACATTCTACTTGTGCTGACCTCTGACCCTTCTCATCTTTTCCTGCTTCCCCTCAGTTGATCCTATGGGGGATGATTACCCAGGAAGTGGAATCAAATGTGTGTATATGTGTGGTAGTCACGCATTGCCAAGCATTACTTTGACCTTTTAATTACAGCTAACATTGCTTATGCCCCCTGTTATAAATCTGCTACTGGCTTTGCATGTAAGTGCTAAATGAGCAAAAGCTAAGTTAATAAGATTCTGAAATGCAAGTCCTCCTGAGGTGTGCTGACCTGGCGAGAGCTGGCATGCCACGAGGTTAGCATGCTTTGCGCTTGTGTTTTCTGTTATTTTTTTGGATTGATGGGGGTGTGGCAGCTATTTCCACAATCAGCTGTAACACAGGTAGCTCCGAGAATGTCTCTCTTAGAAACATTGCTCTTGTAGAGTTGTCAGAGTGTCTCCCCCACCCCCAACACACATAAATCATTTTCTCATTTCTCATCATTTCTAAATCTTCTTTTCTTGCCATTTTGTGTTTTGTGTGACTAATCATCTGCCGCAGGTGACAGTGCTCAAGCCATTAGAATGGCACTGCTCAGTTCTCAAACTGAGGCTCAGAGCTACAAACGCAAAGGTGCATGGATTTATTTCACTAAGTAGCTCCATTAGAGGTGTTAAATAAGTTGATGTCTTCCATTGGATTTGTTTAATAGAATGTGTTTCATCGTTAGTTTTGCTAGTGTCTCCTGGACTAATGTAACAAATCCAAAGTAAATCCCTCTTTCCCTTCCCTTGTAAGTTGCTTCTGACCTGTTAACTGCTACTGACCAAAACCACCTTTTACTTGTTTTACTTAATATGTGGCTTAAAAGCATAACATTCTGCTGCTACATAACCACTAAAGAAGTACCACTGAAGATGAGTAGCTCAATGTTGATGCTTCTTAGAAGAGGAGAAGCTTCCTGTGGGCGTATCAATACGCTTTTTTTTAAAAAAAAAAAAAACAAATAAGCACCTCCCTAGTGATTTGAAGTATTGTTTATTGGAGATTCCTTTTGCTTTTGGTTCATAAGGGGCCAAGTCTTTGGTGTCTCAGATGTCCTTAAGCCCATTATATTGACATGACCCGAGCTGCCTGACCTTTACTGAGGTTGCTGTGGCTCTGGTAGTTTGTGTGTATGAGTGAATGTGTGTGAGCGAGCCTTTAATGAATCAAAGTGCTTGTCTGCAGCTGAACTTTAGCAGCATGTGTCAACAACTCTCATTTGTCAACCCCCCCAGACCCTGTTGAAGCCGCCATCTCCCTCCCATTTTGTATTTGATCACTGATCGCAGTTTTCACAGTCCAGCAATCATGTTGGTTCCCAACATAACCAGCTCTGACGTAAACCGTTTCCTTACTGGAAATTAAGTTCTCAGTGTTAATTGGTCTGCA
Organism: Gymnapogon annona; assembly: GCA_029814585.1. Taxonomy (NCBI): domain Eukaryota; kingdom Metazoa; phylum Chordata; class Actinopteri; order Kurtiformes; family Apogonidae; genus Gymnapogon; species Gymnapogon annona. The sequence goes on from JAPTHA010000027.1 coordinate 23,427,757, forward strand.
CTGTAATTACCAGCCCACATAAAAACAGCTCTCAGGGAAAGTAGCGAGAGCTAAAATCCAATGTGGCTTCTTCACTAGTCGCAGATGTGGGTTTAACAGACTGTAGAACACTATCTGTTGTGAAAACTGCTCTGTGTAGATGACCATTTTGCTGGGTTTGTGTCTTAACCATTTGACGTACAATGTGTGTCTTACATTGGTCTTCCCTCCCTTTGTCCTTTCCTTCCCCATCTTCTCCCTCCTTTCTCTCTGTACTCTTTTTTTACATTTGTTTCCTCCATTTTGTGTGGTTTATTCCTCCTATCCTGCCCCGGGCCTACCCTATCTTTCTCTCCCTCTCTCTCTCTTTTGCTGTTGGCTCAGACCTCAAAGACATTCAGAACAATAAGAATAGATACTTGATAGCCTCAGAGAACCAACGCCCTGGCCATTTCTCCACAGCCCCTATTGGTTCCCTGACAGCCTCTCCATCCTCTGGCTCCCTGTGCAGCCAGGGGGGCCTGCAGTCAGTCACCAGCATCCAGGAACGCATCATGTCAACGCCTGGAGGAGAGGAGGCTATTGAGCGACTCAAGGTAATGACGGGCTGTTAAGACACCAGCGCTTCACAAAATGTAATCATGTCTGTATGTCTGTCCTTGTGGGGATGGACCATTTATCAGAGCTGATATTCACATGTACATAATTACTGTTCACTATCAGTATTTTTTAATCCACTGCGTTGACTCTGAATAAACCTCTCCGTGTAGCTCAATGTCCCACCCACAACACTATCCCATGTCTTTTCAGACTCCTCTCATAACCTGAGTAAATATTTTACTATTATTATTCACAGTCCCTTCAGTTCATTGTGAAGACTGAAAAGACACTGATGAAACACTACGCTTTAGTGTATAGTGATTAGCCAGTTTTAATGCATCTAAGAAATAATGTTTGCTGTTGTTACATTAGTATATTTTTGCAAATGGATATCAGTCACATTGATTAGTTTTTAACAGGGATTGTTACTGACCCTGTAAAAAAAAAGCATTTATCGATAACGGTGTCTTATTCATCTCCTTTTATTTATGTCAAATTTAGCCTGTTTTCAAATGTATAAAAATATCACCGCATTTATTCAGATTAGTACAAGGCCTTATTAAAGCCTAAACAGTGATGCACTGAATTCAACAAAGCACATCTCGTTGTCTTGTTTCTCAGAAATTTAAAAACGTATCTGTGGCAGTGTTCAAAGTTGAGATTACACTATTATCATTAGTGGATTAGTAAAAAATTTCCAACAACCATGACTAAAAAAAAAAACATTTTCAGAAAAAATTACAACAATGATAATAGGAACAAAGTAAGAAATGTGTATTAATAATGGGTGATTATATCAGCATTATTTTAATGAAAGACACACCTCACCTGGATTGCTCAATTTAAGATATTAGAATCATAGTGTTTTTATGCTGTGGTGTAAACCCTTTTCAGAGACAGTAATAAATAAATTGTTGAATATGTGGTTGTCTCAGTGCAAGAATATCACATAGAAAAAGCATATGGTTTATTTATTTATGGCTATACAAGAGTAGTTTGATAAACCAGCTAAAACTCAGGAAATATCTTACAGTCAAGACACTTTCATCACAATCTGTTACTGTTTATTTACTGAATTGTAACTCTACAGAATGTCGAGGTGGCTGTTGCTCAGTTGTAGCCCACACATGGTACTTAATCAAAAATCTCTTTCTCTCATTAGTCCTCATATGGCCTCTGAGCTTTGTGTCTCACTCTTGCGCTGAGTTGGTAAGAAAGCCCATAGAAATACAACATCCGACCATGAGGCGCTGCTGTTTCCATGGCAACCACCCCGTCTGTCATCCAGTGACGTCAAGCACCGACGCAGATAGAGAGGAAATTAGACCAAAATAGATCGAGTCATCGGGGTCTTCGGCTTCAACGTAATGCAGAGTCTTTGCTGGTTAAATGTTTAACAATGATCTAGAAATAAAGAGGGCAAAATAGATTCTCTCACCTAAACCTATTTCTTTCTTTTACTTTTTCTTTCCTTGTTTTTCCATCAAGAACACAGACAGCATTGACCCATTGGTTTCTCTAATAAAATCAAATCGTCTGGGTCAAGATTCACATGACCTTTATTGATCCCCTACAGGAAAGTCCTTTGTCCTTGTGAAAGCAGGATGTTTACTTGTGTGGGAAAGTGATGCACATAAATCAAACTGGGCCTGTCGATCCTCGATAAAACAAGCTCCTCCGTCAGCATTTATAATAACATTTACCGAGTGTGTTCTCCTCGCCCTTTTTCCTTTTTGTGTTCAGGAATCGGAAAAGATCATTGCCGAGCTCAATGAAACCTGGGAGGAGAAACTCCGAAAGACCGAGGCGATCCGCATGGAGAGGTTTGTGTTGACACTCCTCATATATTTCCATGTCTGTCTTTCCAGGGTGGAGGTGTGCATTTCCATTCATCTGAACCCTGTCATTGGGTCATCTCCTCAGCGGTCCATCCCAGTCTCGTCACTCTCCCCCTCCGCCCTGTCACTTCCCTCATCTGTCTGGTTTTGCTTTTTTGCACTCTTTCTGTCCAGTCTCCCTCTTTTCTCCGTCGTCACACTCCGTTGCACACGCTCCTCTCTCACACCCTTGAGCCGCTTGTCTGTGGCTGCGGGCATCAACCATGTTATTGTCTGCATTGAGTCTCACTGGTGCCATCCTCTGCCTGCTGCCACGCCACAAATCACTTACTGTGATGTTGCCACACCATCAGTTCTCGTCCTGTTTCTCTTATCGACACAAAAGCTTTCAGAAGAGCATATGTTGTATCTGCAAAGTACACTTACTTCCCCCTACAGAAATAGCCCTTGTATTTTTACAACATGTTGTCTAAAAACAATAACAGTCCCCTCCATTGTCTTGCATTGTGTTATTCCTTAGTCGTCAGAGTTTCCTTTCATTCTTTCATTGTAATGGCTAACTTTTGCCGTGCACTATTTGACACCTTTGATAGTTTTCTTACACTCATATTCAGCAAGAGAATGTTTCTCACTATGGCCCCAAATATTTAATGAAAGGATAATCCTATCAGCACAGTTTCTTTTGAAAAATTGCAGTGCTGACTGTGTGATTATGTGAGTTTTAAGTGTCATATGTGAATTCTGAAGTTAAAAGATGGAAAAAGGACTTTTAGGGAACCTGGAGGCATAAATTGATCATCAGATAAATGTAATATAAAAAAAATGACATTGAACTTTTTGGGATGGAAAAACATTATTAAACTTAAATTATTCAAGTTCTTCTACTTTATCGGGTCTAATAATACGACTGTAAAAAAGAATAAGTTTAATTACCACATGAAATATTATCCAGAGTTTATAAATGTCTTTTCTCAGTGAAGGAGATGGTGTTATTAACCATTATTTGACTAGAAAGATATCACAAAACTCATGTTATTTAATGGAGTCTACTTTCATCATGTCTTTTAATATGAATAAAGAGAAGAAACACTTTAAGTCAAAAAAAAAAATTTTCAAAAAACCCTCCTGAGCTCATGACTGTCGTTCTTTTACTCTAGGGAGGCCTTGCTTGCAGAGATGGGTGTTGCAATACGTGAAGACGGTGGAACTTTGGGCGTCTTCTCTCCTAAAAAGGTAGGACACACACACACACACACAAAACTGATGGCAAGTGTATCAGTTATTCCACAGGTTTCACACCCTTTAATCCTCCCTTCCTCAGCGCCATCATCCTTGTTGACTTTTTGAACCTCCCAGTACTGTCACTGGTTTTTCTCACCCAGTCTCTTTATCTTTATCCTTTTTTCCACCCTTTGTTATTTTCTTCTTCCACACACTCAGCTTAGTCATGAAGGAGTATTTGATGAGCAATTTGATTGTTTTCCCACCAAGAAGGTTTGTTGAATGGAGTCAGCAGGCAGAGTTCCCTCCCAAACTAGATGTAGCAGAGTATAGTGAACTATCGGGTAGTGAATTACCATGTAAATGTACTTAATCGTGTAGTTGGAGTAGTTCTTTGTTGCTGCCACCCTGTGCACAGATGTGTTTTATCTGATATTGCCCTCCTGCTAGTATGTTAAACCATTAGAGTTTAATTTTCCCTTCCGTGTTTGAGTAAAACAATTTATTTTATTATCTGATTGAAGCTGGTTTGTGACAAGGGGGCCATATTTTATAAACCTTTCCTTTTTCCAAGCCATTTATTTCCCCTATGAGCTATTCCTACTCTCACGAGTCTTATTAAATTACAGTCAGTGGCGCATTCCTTTTTAGGAGGCAGCTTGTTGTGGCTGTAACATAAAGATGTCTCGGTATCCTTACGTCAGCAGGAGCAAACGTTGCAGACAAAGAGATTAGTTATGTTCAAGTCACAACTCTAGCCATCACAAAGATTGGCTAGTCTCAGCCTTCTTTGAAATGAATCCTCCTTCATCCATCATCTGACCCCCCCCTTAAAACTGCTGTTTTTTGTGTTTCACGCCATTTGTATTCACATGCATATGTATTCCATCCTGTTTTTCTTTTTCTTTTTCCACCCACTGCCTATCCATGGGTTAGCAGTGTGATCTCTATGCAGACTTAAATGGGGTGTTTTCCCCCAAAAAGGTTGGTGGTTTGGAGCATTAGGTAGTAGCAGCATTGTGTAGTCTTGTGCCCACTAGAGGTGTGGATGCAAACATTTTTCTCCACTTTCATGTAAAACGTGAATTACTGCAGAAAGACCACAAAATGTTCAACTATAAACAAAGCCCCACTTGATTGAAATCTGTAGTCTCGATGTCTTTGTCTCTGCTGACATATAAATAAGGCGCAGGTCTCCTATAAATCTAATTGTCACACCTCTCATGTTTCATCTGCAGACTCCACACTTGGTTAACCTGAACGAGGATCCTCTCATGTCAGAGTGTCTGCTCTACTACATCAAAGACGGAATTACAAGGTAACTGGGCCTTGAGTAATGGCACTAAAATGCAGTAGAGGGTTGAAGAAGAGCCTGGAATTCCTCCCAGGTGAAGTCTCTGGGAAACTACTCTGTATTTTACTGTATTTTAAGATTAATAGAGTTTCTTACAACACTTTAAAGGCTACTGCTGATCAGAACAGTTACTCTCCACGTCTCCTTATCACCTCGGTCCTTTATGTCCCTGAGTTCTTTGAGTACCGTCACGCAGCAGTGGTACAATAATAGACCACAGAATCACAGATGAAAGTACCTTAATACTGTAATTCACAAGTTCGAGTCTCATGAGGACTGTTCAAAGGTTTGATTTAACTCCCGCCACCGAGTTTTAACAATGAAAGAGCGTCTCTAACTCTGTCAAAAATGTCTGCTGTGATTGTTGCAGGGTGGGTCAAGCGGATGCTGAAAGACGACAAGACATTGTTCTAAGTGGCGCCCATATAAAGGAAGAGCACTGTATCTTCCGCAGCGAGAGGAATGCCAATGGAGATGGTGAGCCACAACATGATATCTATACTTTGCTTTGTTTTATGTGTGGATTATACAGTATTTCAAGAGTGAGTATGTTTGTAGAAAACTTAAACACACTGGGAAACATCCATTGTAAAGTAAATTGATGGACTTGCTGTTTATGGACAGTAAAGTGTTATGGTGTTAAGACTCAATAGATGAGGATGAGTCACTTATTGTATGTCGTTCTATTTTCGCTGCAGTGATCGTCATGTTGGTACCCTGCGAGGGCTCCGAAACTTATGTCAATGGAAAACGCGTAGATGATGCCATTCAGCTGCGTTCTGGTATGTTATTTTTATTCATATGTGCACTAATGGAAAACAATTTTTGAACTCCCTTGCTATTTTACACATTCCTGGATATTGTCATGAAACGTTTGTGTGAAAATATTTTTTGTGGCCGCGTCAGAGAGACACAAACAAATTAAGGTGTTTTTTGTTTGTTGTTAAAAAGAACAAATGACAAAACTAAATTATTGAGAGTTTAAACATGTCATACCTTGGATGTGTTTCATTATCTTGCTGAAACAGCAATTTGGACGTCGGTGGAACAGAGCATGTGGGTTTAGAGAATGGAATAATACTTGACAGTTGAGTGATTCCTAATGCAATATATTACCAAAGCAGAAAAATACATAATATTTGGATTCCATTAGAATTCCTAAAACTGGGGTAAAAATAAGGGTTTCCACCTAAAAAACAAAAGTTGAGTGATTCTGTTTATTCAGACTGTGCTTATGATGCATTTTCTGGTGTATTTGGTGCCGTCTATTCATTTTTGAATGTTTTGCTCTTCCTTCTTTTAGGCAACCGCATAATTATGGGAAAGAATCATGTTTTCCGATTCAACCACCCAGAGCAGGCTAGGGCCGAAAGGGAAAAGACACCATCAGCTGAAACCCCTGTGGAGCCGGTAGACTGGACCTTCGCTCAGAGGGAGCTCCTGGAGAAACAGGGCATCGACATGAAGCAGGAGATGGAGAAAAGGTATGGGACCTATCCCTGCACGATGTGCCTGAAAGATTGTGTCTCAATACCTGTCAGGTATATGTGTTGTTTTTCACATTTCTATTTCATTGATTTTTTTCCATTTTTTTTCATAGGCTCACTGAGATGGAAATATTATACAAAAAGGAGAAGGAGGAAGCTGACCAACTCCTGGAACAACAGAGACTGGTGAGTTCAAATTTGTTTGAGCTGGAGTTTAATCAAACCCACTTTGTGAGATGTATGGGTCCAGTTTACTTTGGCCTTTAATTAACGTTTCAGATGTCATAGATATTGTAGACTGCTCCCAGTAATGTTTGAGTATATTTAACACCAGCCAAGTTTAACTCTGATTATGGTTTTTTGCAAAATAGTCAAATTCAGAGGCGGTGTATTTGATGTTCCCATAAGTGTGATAAGATAAAGCATGGTTTCTATGGTTACCTAGAAAGTTTGTAATTGTTGTTTTTTTTTGGACTGTAGTTATAGATGGTCTGTTTACTTCCGATTAGTACTAATTCCTACTCTGAGCTCTGACACTGAGATGTGTATGTGTGTGCAAATCACACTTTTACTCCTTGCTCATGCCTGTTTGTCTTGCATGGAAGATTTTCTGGTTTGAGACAGATGAGCTTTTACCCGCCTTCCCCTTGATTTGAACTGATTTTCTGTAACAATTTGATTGGGAAATGGCCTGTAAAGCTTCCCCCTTTCACCTCTGTTTTCACTTTTCTCGTGTCTCCTATAGAAATATCTGAATCTTGCAAAACAGCACTTTACAGCTAAAATTGAATAAGTACTGGGACAAAATGTTTTTTTTAAAGACTGATTGATTTTTTTTGGGGGCGGGGGGCAGTATTGAACCTCCCACCCCCAGCCAGCCAGCCCTGTTTGCATCAAGCGATGCTGCTTTTGCATGGTTCATGTTAATAGCATGTTTTCTTTAACTCATTCCGTGCTGGTTCTGGACTACGTTGCAGAGTCTGCCGTGGAGCTGGTCTACTTTGAGATGGCTGTTGATTTGCTTGGATTAGATTTCTACTCTAGTTTCCTTGCTGTGTTTTGTCTTGAGTTTTCATCTCTTCAATGCAGTTGCTGACATATACAATGCATTGTGATAACAAAAAAAATCCTCCTGTAGTTTTTGACTTGGATAGTGACAATGTGGTTTCTCATTGACTTCTTGGGCTACCATTCTTTGCTAGCCTTTCCTGGCATCTGTGTACCACACTGAAGGCATGGCTCATCAGCAGAGTTATCACTGCTTGCAATTGAATCAGTGAATCACAGACCTCTTCATCCTGGTGGTTTTATGTGCAGAGCTACAGGCATATAGGACTCAGACTCTCATCAACACCATATGTCCAATTCAAGCCATAGATACAATATCATCCACAAAACCTGAAGATTTTGTATCAACTGGTTGTGATCTGTAATGTACTTTGTCTACAAAAATGAGAAACTGCATTTTTTCCAACTAACAACTTTCTTGTAGTGGATTAACACTTACCCTCACTTCTGCCTCCTCTCTTTCTTCCGGCTTTCTGATCAGCTGAACACTGTCTTCTAACACACTGCTAATACTATAGTCACTGAAACCTTCTGGACTAAAGGGGGAAAATTCCAAAATCCAGCTACCTGCATGCCACTGTAGGATGTTTGGGATCCAGCTATCAAATCACCCAATTTTAATTACGAAGAGGAATTTTACTAAACAATACAGAAGTGCTCCAACCAGCAACGATGACTTATTGATGTTTCCTTTTCTAATCATAGACATGCTTTACCTTTACTTTTAATATCAATATGCAACATTGGGAACACTTTTGATCAAGCTCATGATCTAATGAAAGTAAACTTATTCATATGTATTACATCCATACTGGACTACACTAGAGAAAATGACAAACTAACAAGAAAGTCAATGAAAGCCACTGTCTGTTGGATTGAATTTCTTTGTATTTCTACTTTAATTTTGGACCTAAATATGGTTTTAAACAGTGTTGCATGTTGGCATACATCTTTAACGATGTATGAAAAACATTTTGTTAACAATAATACAAATGGTGGTCTTTGGTAACTGTCTTGAGTCTCCAAAACATGAACATCAAATTTTGTCCAACACCAAGAATTCTATTGAGATTCAACCTCAGCGCAGCAGTTCCCGTGTTGCATATTCATACTTTGATTCATTCTTTTTTAAAAAAAGCCATCCTTTCACTTTTCTTTGATTTGCCATTGTAATTTTCTCTTTTTGTTTGGGAACCATTTGGTTTGTTTCCTGTGTTGTTTTCTTAAGGATGGCGACTCTGATAGTGGGGATGACTCAGATAAGAGGTCTTGTGAAGAAAGCTGGAGACTGATCACTTCCTTGAGGGAAAAGCTGCCCCCAAGCAAGCTACAAACTATAGTGAAAAAGTGCGGATTACCCAGCAGCGGGAAGAGAAGAGAGCCAGTCAAAATGTACCAGATCCCTCAGCGACGGCGCATCACCAAGGACTCCAAGTGGGTGACCATCTCAGACCTGAAGATCCAGGCAGTCAAAGAAATCTGCTATGAAGTAGCACTCAACGACTTCCGGCACACGCGGCAGGAAATCGAAGCACTGGCCATCGTTAAGATGAAGGAGCTTTGTGCCAGCTACAGCAAGAAGGACCCTAACGAGCGGGACTCGTGGAGGGCAGTGGCTCGAGATGTTTGGGACACTGTCGGGGTTGGCGATGAACGCATCGAGGATGTCATCACCAACGGGTCTCGACCAGGAGGGGTGGTCATGGATGAACTGAAGGTGCACATTGACAAACTTGAGGACATCTTACAGGAGGTGAAGAAACAGAATAACATGAAAGATGAGGAGATTCGTGCACTCAGGAACAAGATGGTCAAAATGGAGAAGGTTCTTCCACTCATCACCCCCGAGGGTCAAGAAAAACCTCCTAATGAAGGCACTTGTCCGAGTGTTGAGCGAACTCCTAGCCCCAGAGAGTCAAAGCCACCTTTACCTGAAAATCCTGATGCAGAGGAAGGAGATTCACAAACAGGCCTAACTGTGGGAGATGACTCGACCCTAAAGCGAGGCCACATACGCTGGATGCGCCAAGAGCAGCTACGCCTGAAAAACCTTCAACAGCAAGAGATCTCTAAGCAGCTTCGGAGGCAAACCGGACCACATCGCTTTATACCCCCAGAGGACCGCAAGCTACGCTTTCCCTTTAAAAGTAATCCCAAACACCGCAACTCCTGGAGTCCCGGTACTCACATCATCATCACAGACCAGCAGGTGGTTGAACTGAAGGTGCCTAAAGAGGCTGTGGAGGAGGAAGAGGGAGAAACCCAGGCTGCAGAAAGTGCGCAGCAACGAGAAAAATTGGCAGCTTCAGTGATTCAAGTCACACCTCCACTCCCCAGCCCAGCGGTCCTACGCAGAAGCAAAGAGTCGGAGCAGGGTACAGGTCAGGGCCCCAGGCATGCCTATAAGAACAATCAACACCAACAGCCCTACCAGCGAGGCCGTAGCAACTCGTTTAATCACCGCCAGAGGCCCTCTGGCTCCATGGAATCACTACAGCAGCCCGAGAACAACAGGCGGTACTCGCAAGTGTTCTACCAGCCTCGCCACCATCACAACCAGCCTCTACACCCACAGCCTCACCATCAACACCCCTACCATTACAACAGCATGATTTATACTGACGGCAGCTACAATGGCTACCAGGAATACCGTCACACCGACCATCCTAGCCATCCAATCAGCTTTCAGCCACCTCCGCGAATGCGCAGGCAGATGTCTGCTCCCAATCTCAAAGCCAGCAGAGAGACGACAGTCTGAGTGAGGGGTTGAGGACTAGCTTGACAATTTTAGTGGGCAAAGACATTACAGATCACAACAGCTCATAAATCATATGAGATGAACAACTTAAACTGTGACATTTTGCACTTGAACAGTGTGTTATTGGTTGATCCAAATCATTGTATGTAAGAAAACATTTCATCATCAATAACATTAGCCGTTTTATCAGTTGTGCTTTATTGTGCGCTCTGGAGAGCCGTCATGAGGAGCTGAGGATGACACATGATAAGGAGACCGTGTTGAGTACAAGGGACTTGTTGTGCCTGCTCTCTTTATTTTTTTCAGCCTGTGTGACAATTCATTAATCATGCTTTGATTTGCCAAAACTATCTTCATGGTTGAAATTCTGAGTTTACATCTTTGCCATTTTAGTATTGATTTGTCATGAATGTTTTTTAGCCACTACAGTATGAACGCAGGAAAGTGTCTCATTGTCATCAGATCTTTTTATTGTAGACAAAGTTAAGAGCTGAATACATTCTATTTATTACTATGTACCCTGTAATTGAATGTTAGGGTAGATAAATTCATTTTGTATTTTTTCCTTCATACCTCATAATGCATTTTACGTCATGAATCATCATTGGCCTAGATCAGGAATCTAAAGACCAGTATGTTTAAAACATTACTATGGAACGACTTGATGCACTAGTCAATTATGTGACTGCCTTTTAAACACAGATGGAAATAGTGATGTAAGCAAGCTGTAATCAAGAAGTGCCTTTTTGATTCACTAACTTTACGTATTTCTGCTGTGCATTTATGCTTCAGTATTTTCTTTTCCATTAAATTACAGCTTATACACAAGGTTCCTGCTAAAATGCCCAAGCAAAAGGATTTAACAAGCTAACAAAACTAACTTTTTATATCAACGAACTGATTTATTCAAATACAAATTCAAACTGCTTTATCTCCCAAGGATTTTTATGAAAGAAGTATTGATTTACTTACAAATATGTAACTGATGCCTTCTTGTATTAATAGTTTTTGCACTTCCCCAAGTAGTAGATAAGCTGAGTAATTAGCAAACGCACAAATCTAAACACTAAGCAATAAGTTACTAGATTTTTACAAATTTTTTTTTTTTTATAAATCTCCTTTTGAAGTGTACCACTTTTTATATTGTGGTATATTTCTCACCAGAATGTGTTCATCAATGATGAATGATGATGATGATGATGATGATGATGATGATGATGGCATGTTCTCACTGAATGCTGGAGTCCACTAAATATACTCTCAAATGTACAAACCACTATAGAGGTCCAAGAGCTGTCAGCAAAGTCGTCTGAATGTGTTACTTTAGCCAGTCCAGATCATTATCTTACAATCCACTCATTTTATGAACTGAGGTCTGATTTCAGTTATGAAACACCCCCCCCCCCTACACACACACACAGACACACATACACCCCTCCTCTAATTGTGGTCTTAAAAATACATTTCATTTTGGTTTGTGGTTCACTGAATAAGCACAGAGTTCACCTTCTTTCAAATGGATGTCCTACGGAGGCGTTGTCATGGTCCCTAAAGACTCGCCTTAAAAATGTTGGAGGGAAGACAAAGACTTGAAGTGTTTGTGCAGTGTTTTCCACGACAACTATCCATGTCAAATGAGATTTTGAGGACTGTGTTTTTTTTTTTTTTTAATCCTCAAAAATGCCTCATGTCTATGCAGCCTGGATAGATACATCATTAATCTGTCTTTTTTCTGCCTCTGTGCTTAAGTTGATACGTAAATCAGTTGACGTTTGTCCTGCTGCTTCTGTAGCTTTAAAAGCACTCTTTAATAAGTAAGTTTTCCTACTTGATGGCCTTCGAATCATTTTAGATAAACGGTGACACTCTGTAGCATGTGAGAAACCAATAAGTACGATCAAAATAATCAATTTTGGTTCAGAAAAATGAAACAATCCTCTGTTTTTAATACTACATTTTGACAATATACGTCATGCCTTATTATGCTGTAATGAAAACCAAATGATATGACATGCAAGACTAGTCTCCACCCGGCACCTTTCTTTCAGCCTCATGTCTCGATGACGACCTTTGCATGCAGTAGCTCCCATTTCTTCATCCTTAATAAATGCTCTGTTTGTGAATGATATGTAGCCTATGTACTGGTGCTGATGGCTACCAGGTAGCTGGAAAGTAAATATCAGTGATTCAATGATGTGTACAGTGTACTGTCTTTTTGAGTATAGATATGAAGTATATGTGTGTGGGGTCTCGATACACAGTGTCTGTTTTTTTTGGGTGTCGTGTGTCTGCTGTTTCAACATACATTATCAAGTGCCTCATTGTGGTTGTGTAGTAAGATAAAACATGAGCAATATCTATAACAGCACTGCTCGCAACTTGGAAAAAAAGTGATATCCTGAATCCCTGTGTTGCTGGAGGTTTATTTTAAAGTATGGCTGAAATAAAATGACATGCTCCTTGTGCAGTTATTTGTTGGTATTAATGTTTGGAACTGAATAAGACATCAATATGCAGAGCCGATGACACACAGTAAAACCATTTCACCGTAGTTCTATTTGTTGTATTTGCTCATCAGAAAAAATCAACACTGTATATAATCGACAATATGGCCCAAAAAGTCTTAGGTCAATGTTGCTGGTTCCGCAAAGCATTAATAACATACATTTGATGTTTGTACTTTTGTGTTGTGTCTGAAGAAAAGAGAATAAGAATTAAATACATACGCTTATATTTAACCATGGAAAAACTGCAACACTAAAGATGGCCTAAGACTTCTGCACTGTACTATAGATAGTTGTGAACAGGTCATCTATCATTTAAACCATTTCACACCTTCATGCATGTTTTGAACACGTGTGAGAAGTTGCTGTATTCGACGCTCATCCCAGAATGCATCCCCTTTATCATAACTCTGGTGAAGAGATTTGTAGTCTGAATGGACTCTTTGGTCGTTAAGTAAAGGTCAAATAAAGAAAAAAATCATCTAGTCACTTAACACATGTGATATAATCTCAGCACCCACAAGCAGAACTAATACACATGGAGGATGACCTTAACAGGATGCTGTAGTTTAGCACATTGACAGAATGCAGCTTTTATGTGGCTGGTTGGGTTGGAGCAGGGAGGGGGTTAACGACGAATGAAAAGGCCTCATTGTCTTCCCAGAAGACAGTGAACAAACAAGATGAGGTCATCGGGACCGCAGCCTGTCCTGCTCTGATGATGATGATGATGATGATGATGATGATGATGGTGATGGCGCCCCTCATTGGATTACAGTTGACTCATCTTCTGCCAGCACCT
>JAPTHA010000027.1:23546350-23556425 GCA_029814585.1 Gymnapogon annona
TATCTATCTATCTATCTATCTATCTATCTATCTATCTATCTATCTATCTATCTATCTATCTATCTATCTATCCACTAATTTTGCACTTTTGTATTTTCCATATTTATTTTGTGTTATCAGTTGCCAATCTATGACATTTTGTTGCCAGACTCACTGTGTGTGTGTCTGTGTAATGACAATAAAGGAAGTCTAAGTCTAAGTAATTACTTTCACTGGTCTAGACCACTTGAGACAAAAAAGGACCCTAAAAATGACATTATCATTTACTTTGGAAACATCAGTCTTTTGTTTTCTGATTCATTTCAATAAAGTGCAGAAAATGCCTAAACAAAATACGGAATAAACAATGACAGACTAGTGATAATGAATAAAAACTTGCCCGGTTTATTCTGTCAACACACGGGTGAAGGACGTTTGACTGCCCACCCACGTGACGTCACCACTCTGCGTCTCCGATTTCACTTAAACTACAATCACGGACGTCCCTTTATTTCCCAGCGGTCCGCGAAGGCAGCATTAATCGCAGCCGGAGAGGAGCGCCGTCAGTGTCGGTGGATTTCAACCGGCGAATCTCTCGCGTCAGGACCGGGATCGGTGTGTCTGTCATGAGCAGAAGGAATCCCTGCGCGTTACGATGGTTTATGAGAAGTTGAACGGGTGAGGTGGTTGTTCCCTGTGTGGTGTTAGACTAGTCCCCCCCCCCCGTGACTCTTTTTCTGCTCATTTCACATCTCCGTCCCCGTTGGTTCCTCTGCCAGGCGCATGGGTCGTAGGAAGACAGATGTTGCTCATATGTTAGCTCTGAAAGACAGATTTTTTTTTTTTTTTTTTTTTGTAACTCTCTTTTGTGTGGGTGTAAGACAAATGCATCACAGGGGTGATACCAGGAAGTCAGAGGTTACTCTAGGTCATCTTTGGTTTTTATCTTTGACTGTTTCCCATTGGAGCACGTTTTTGGAAATCTTTTATTTTAAACCCCCCCCCATCCCCCACAGAAACATAATACCAATTTATTTCATGTGTCTCTTTTTTTTATTATTCAAAGATTAAAACCCAATATTTCTGATAATCTGGACCTTTTTACACATTCACCCCCACACAAAGCAAAAATAAGTTCACCTCGTATGTGATAATTTATACTTCAATTCATTTCACATTTGTCACTTTTAAAACCATTATTTTAATTTTTGAGGACTCTGGGTTTCAACACGCTCCAAATTAATTATTGGGGCAGAATAAGAAATGGGTGCCTGTAATGAGTCTGGTATGGTAACTCCATTCTGTCAAGAAACTAGGCTGCCATTTAGTTAGTCGAGGGAACCTTCTCGGAGAATTTCCTTTTTTCCTCTTTGCTCATTACTTTAATTGTAATTGTAATCCTTTATTGGAGCTGTCTGCAGTAAAGGAGAGTTATGATCCAAGTGGGGGCGCGAGCCATAGAGATATTTCATGATTATTGGAGAAGACGGTCACTAGGTGGCAGCCACTAGTTCGGCCTCGCAGTAATTACTCGGTGGGAAGTGATGGCAAGGAATTGTGAGTGCGTGTGTGCGTGCATATGAGGGAATGGGCAAAGAGAGCTCTCTGATCCTGACACACTCGTCCAAAGAGAAAAGTTGAATAAATCTGATCCCCTGCTGAACAGACAGTGAGCGGGGGTGTGTGTCCTGCACTGGTTGGAGCTACAAAGAAGACGACGTATCCTCCTTTTTTTTTTTTTTTTCCGGTCACTTTCACATACGTGAACTCATTTGGGTTTTAACCTGAAAGCCGAGGTGACATTAACTGCGTGTCTTCAGGTTCTGTCAACATATTGGAGCGTTTGCGTCAGGCAGCTTTGCAGTCTGCACTAAATATGACACCTTTTGTCCTTTATCTCTCAGTTTGCATTAGAACACCCCTCACCCCATACATACGCGTACACACACACACACACACTGCTTAGGCTCTTTATACCCAAGTCGGGCTTGTGGGACTTAGGAGATGTGAAGTCATCATATGTCTCTCTGTGACTCATATGGTTCACTTATTTATGAGTTGGGTTTTTTTTGTTTGTTTTGGGGGGGGGTTTGTCTGTCGTTTTGGATCCTGTCATTGTGGTTTGTGAATGTTGTCTTGTAGTGTGTGAATGTAACTGTAATATTGTCTAATAAAAAAAAAAAAACACAACAATAAAATACCCCCGCTCACACACACATACACAGCCTTAAAAAATCCTTTAAAATAGGTGAAAAATAGGGGGGGAAAGCTACAAAGAGCCACAGCGGCGGGGTCTTCCTCCCAGCACGGACAGTTACGAAGTAGGCGTTATTTGTACAGGAATGTGCCGCATGTATTGCGTGGAGAAAATGACACACATCTGCCATAAATGAATGAATATGCAGGACGTAATCAAAGAGATGACGAGCAGCCTTGAAGCCGCCGTCAGTGCATTGAGGCCGAGCTCCACACCAGGGGGACACGGACCTGAGAGGACAGGTTGCATACAGACTCTGACGGCTGAACGCAGACCGGAGAGAGAGTGTGTACGTGCATGAGGGTTTTTCTCTGTGAAACATCTGCACGCCACAGTGGCGTTTCGGTGATGGCGGCGCGAGCTGCGTTCAAAAAGCTGCATTCTCATTGTGCATCATGCGCTGTTTGTTTCAGTGGTTAATGATACAGGAAAGGCCCTCCGTTTTTATTGTTGCTGTGTTGCACATTTTCCCCTCCTCGCCCAGCCTCCTTAGAGGACTCTGTATGAATTCTCACTGTCATGTCCAAGGACGAGTGGCGCAGGGTCAGCTAATTGCTTTTATGATTATGATTTCACGTCAGATTTATCGTGCATGCTCGGAGCACATCTTCCAGGTCCTGCCGACGTAGCTGGCTCGGATGGGGGAAAATGAGTTTACAGCTTCTGGCTTTGACTTCTTGTTTAAGTGCAGGTCACACTTTTTGACTCATTAGAGTTGAACGCAGCGGGTGAATCACACAAGCGTTTCCTGTAAAAAGCCTCTGTTTTTTTTGTTTTGTTTTTTTTGTGCGTCTCAATAACTGCACTTGATTTTCTCGTATTCGGCCACAAAGGAGCATTTCTCGGCTTTGTCTTCTCCATATGTCGAAGTTTGGTGGTCACGAGCGAGGAATGACACAGACAAGGATTTTAGTTTTTTTTTTTTTTTTCTGCGCGTTTGAACTTTTTATGAGCCATAAATCTCTCTGTCTTTGTTTCTGTTCACAGATGAAATCGTTGCATTTATCCCACTCATTCTATGCCAGAATTATCAGTCCGTGTCTTTTTGATGTCGGCGACTGTTTTTTTTTTTTTTCTCAACGGTTCCACCCACTTCTTTGAAAACGATGAGCACAGATGAGTCCAACCCGATTTACAAGTTTTATTTATTTTGTGGTTTCTGTCTCATGTTGGACTTAGATCTGCGTTTCATGCGCTGATCATAGTTTTTGGTCCTTTGTTTTTCTTTTTTTCTTTTTAGAAGAAATTATTTTAATTCACCATAAATTTTATATGCAGAAGAAGGTGCTGTCGCTGTATGTCAATAATACACGTATTTTCTACAGATCAGAGTGTGTTCTTGTGACCCGTGGCGCTTAATTGGGTGCAGTAATCTGACCTCGCTCTGACCCTCCTGGCTCGACCACAGCGTCACAAGTGACAGATGCAGCCTGGGAATTTGGTTTGGAGAGTTTTCCAACGCGGAAAAAAGAACGCTGAAAGTACTTGTAAGCAAAGTTCATTTTGGAGACGTGTGTGTGAAGTCTGTGATTAAGCTGAATTCTATAAACTTTAATGAACACTTAGGACTTTATTTGGAGGGCTTTCGTCTCAGCCAGTACATTAATGTAAACAGCGTGCGCAACCGAGCTGTAATTTCCTATTCTCCCACAATTTAGTGAACTGTCATAATGTATTTACTTAAGAAATGATAGAAATACGACACCAGTTTAATTACAGTGCAGTCATTTTGCCTCAATATACTTGGGAAAGTGGCCTGATTGAGCCGAGCTTCCTTTATACTCTGGATTCTGCTTTGTAATTACTTCAGCCTGATTTATCGTCTTTTCTTTGTGTTTATGGTTGTAAACTGCTGGAGTGAGTAACTTGGTCTGAGAGTGGCTTGTCTCCTCGCAGCGAGGCTGGAAATCTCCCGATGAATCTGAGATGTCTCCGCTGTCAAGACTGCTCACATCGCTCTCAGCCTCCAATGTCACTTTCAAGGCATAATTACACAAGTTGTGTTGATTAGTATGAGAAGCAATTACGCTGGCTTTCCGCCGCAAATGGAGAATGTGATGGCTCTTGATTGACAGGAAGCATCCTGGCCTTAATAAGTAAATGACTATGGTAATTCAGGTACTGAGACCCTTTGATTTGTCAGCATCTTTCTAATTTTTGTGATGTCCTCTGATTTTTAATGAACATGAATTTGATTGAATCCCCCTCCGTTTCCCCCTGCAGCCGTCTGTCTGTCTCTGCTCTGACCATAAGGGAGCTCGCACGTTCAGAGCTGAAGACCATCTTAAAAAAAAAAAAAAAAAAATCCTGCTGCAGATGCTAAATAATTTCCCTCCGAATGAAAATAAGGTGTAGAAAATATAATGAACATAAAGGAGAAAAAAAAAAAAAAGGAAATTAACATCATGCAGTTTTTGCACACGATCGAAAAAGCCTTTTTAGCATCTATGCTTTCACAAGGGTGGAAAAATAATTTTGTAATTGACACTTTGGGGAACATTTTTTTCTCTTTTTATCTGGCTTCCCAGTAAGTTATTAGCTGTTAATTTGTCTGCAAGCTCCCCTACAGCGCCAGATATTTGTTCAAATGCTGGGATCCCCTCAGTGCGTTTGTAACTACACTTCTGAAAACGCTGCCCTGTCTAATTATGTAATATAATACTGCCTTTTAGGCAAGTTTCTTTTAATTGAATAATATGAGCTCTAACTAAGGGTAAGCAGTCAGAACAGCAATACTTTAAAGAGCTCTCCATATTTTATAAAATACACAGCCTTATTGTGTAGTTTATATTGAGCCCACTTTTAAGCACACTATACTGTATTACATTTACAGCTTTTATACCAAGATCTATGCAGTTCACATATTTGCATTTGAGCAAAACATTTAAATAATGCTGAAACTTGATTGGTGTAACCCTCAGTCCCATATTTCTTTCTTTGTTAACCACAGTTGGCCTAATCAAGTAATTCCCTGTTTGTCTTAGTAACCCCCTATAGAGTCATACATGCATAAATATAATAAAATAATTTGCTCTTGCACTCCGTAGCCCAGCTGTAATTTATATGGATTGAATGAGTGCTGCATTGTGGAAAAGCACGAGTGGACCAAATGCTCGTTTGTCACCTCTAATAAATGTTGGAATGTAAATTATGAAGTTATGCTTCAGATGTAAATGCACTTTATTCCACTCCTTTAATGTAAACAGCCCACTCCAATACATTAAGGGGATGGGGGAGAGCAGAGGGGGATTTGACTTGGAATTTTGACCGTTTTCACAATCAATAATAAACACAAAAGAGCCTAGATGGGGAACGTTATAACATATCTGAAGTTGGGTTCATAAATTATTGCATGAAAGCAGGCTTGTACACCAAAAATGTAAATACATTAATGTTATTAATAATGTAGTGACTAATAGTTCTATCAAGACTGTAATAGCAGTTTAATGGAATATGACAGCAAGAATGTATTACACTTCTTACATTTAGACGGGACCTCACATGACATTTATCAGGGATTTCTGAAACAATTTTTTTGATTATTTTGTTAAGTTAATTGCTTCTTTTCCCCCCAACGTCTTCTCTGCGAGAGGGGCAAAAACTGGTAATGGATATTAATTAATATGTGTCAGTTTTCTGGGTTTGATTAAAAATAATGAAAGCAAAATGCTAATGGGATTTCAGAGTTTCCCTGTGTGTGGCGCCCTGAGATTGCGTCTTTATCTGGGGAATCTGGAAGAAAAGAGATAATGGGCTACTCTGTAGGCTAAAATGAAAGTGACAGTATATAGAAACCGAGATAAATCATCTTAAAACCACTAAAATGGAGCACTGGCACCAAAATACTCGCACTCTAATTAGCCCAACCTTACAAGTATTACGATACAGCTGTGAATTTACAGTAACTATAGAAGTCGAGGCTCGCAATTCATCCATTCTCACAATGACGTTCATCCAAACTTGGGACTGAAGGTGTTTGTTTCCGAATGAAAGACACACTTGAATCATTTCTGACAAGTTGCTGGCGCGGCAAGTTTTCTCTTTCCAACCACCGTGCCGTCTTCATAATATATGGTTGTTTGCCAGAAAGACAACTTATAGTGTTGTTTTTAAGACAGGTTACACCGCACAGATGTGTCTTTTTCACAGCAGCGTCTCAGGCCTTTTACTCAAATCAAGCCCCTCCCTCGTGCATCTGTAACACTTGACTTGGCTCAGTTTACAGCGGGCCGCCTATCCCTCCGTCCCGGTCAACACGGCAAAACCCCATCGCAGAGACTTCTTTGTGTCTGCGCGCCGTCTCCAGCAGAAAGAGGACTTTTAAAAAGCTATCATTAAGTCGGGACACAAGTGTAGACCAGCAGTGAAACGGAGACTGGCACAGTTAAAAAAAAAAAAAAAAAAAAAGAAACCACAGCCACGGGCACAACTGACAATTATCCGACACCTGGACCGGCTCCCCTCCCTGGCATGTGCGTCAGGACTGTCGACTTCTTGTTAATGCAGTGATTAACAGGAAGATTGCATTTGTTTTCCTTTCGCTGCTCTCCTGGCACCCGTACTTTGCTTTCTCTTTGATTAAAACAGTAGATGGATGGATGCATTGTAGCTCTGTCGTGAACTTCAAAAGAAAGGGTGAAATGAGATGGCGCAAACTGAAAAAAAACAAAAAAACAGACCAGGACGGAGGCCTTTCTCACACCTCTTGTCCTCTGTGGAAAAATATTGAAGCTGCTGTTTGCCACTAATATGTCTAAATCAGAGGTGGGGAAACCTGCGGCCCAGGGGCACAATGCGGCCTGGCAAAGGTTCCAGTCCGGGATGAAATGCAAAAATTACACCCAAGATAGTTGCAAAAATTATAGTTCAGGTTCCACATACAGACTGGGAAAATATGATCATAATAGTCTATAAAAAGTCACAACTTCAAATTTTTCTCTGTGGAACTGTATATATTTTCATGGAATTTTCCTGTATTTACACTAAAAGTATAATTTCACAAAAAACATAAATAACCTGAACAAATAGAAACAAGTAAGTGTAATTTTATCAATATTCTGCCTGTTACTAAATGTTTAGTGTATTTGTAGATCCAGTGATCTGTAAGTTGTAATGTACATGTATAAATGATAAACTGAGGTATAATATTGTTAAAATCACACTTATTTTAATATACATGTAGAAATGATAAGCTGAGGTATAATATTGTTAAAATTACACTTATTTTAATGTACATATGTAAGTGATAAACTGAGGTATATTGTTAAAATTACACATATTTTTCTTCATAGTTTTGAGGTTGTTAATGTTATTCATTGTTTTAAAGGACAGTTTTTAGATGTAAACATTTCCATCATATGAGGACAGTTTGGAGTTGACATTATTGATGGAATTGTGTTATTATTGTACTGGCCCCGCCCACATCAGACCAGATTGGGCCTGAATTTGGCCCCTGAGCTAAATTGAGTTTGACACCCCTGCTCTAAATGAATAATTGAGAAAAGCGGGTGTTTCCAGACTATTTCTAAACATATCTGAGAAGTGTTTTTTTTTTTGTTTTGTTTTTTTTGTGGCGTTTGGAAAGTGGAAGTCAGCGCAGCCACACTATAATCTTCTGGCAATTATTTGGCAATATAACAGAAGTATAGCAGAACAAACGCAGCGCATGTTAACTGGATATTAAAGCATTTATTTACATCAAAAACGCGCTGCTGTTTGTACCGAGTGTATTAAAGATGGTATGAAAAATGTACCGAGAAGTGGAAGGAAACGGGAAAATGTGTAGTAGCAACCATTTCTGTCATTTCCGGACTATGTTTACAGCGGAATAAAAGACCGTCAGTGTGGTATTGGTGTTTTACAATCATACGGAAAGAGCGAGCGGCTGAAATTATTCTCACAAAATGACTCTCTTAGTCCCTGTCACATATGCCAGACTACGTCACGGTTTCGTCTTCCTTTAACGCGACACGGAAAGTGGTTTTAAGTATCACGGGGGACAGAAAAAGGGAGAGGTGAAGGGTCTTCATCAAACGTACTGCACTTCTGAAATGCAGAGAGTGGCATTGTCATGTGTTTTCTGTGTCAAGGTCGACAGAAAATGTCAGAACAGGTGCGCGTCTGCTGCCGAGCCGCTTGCCAACTCAGCCCCTCTGCTGTAACACGCCACCCTGTGTGACATTATAGCGGTACGGCGTGGGTCGTCTGCTCTACTCCTAGTTTTTGCACAGAGCTCACATCTTTCCCCGCACGAGCTGATGTAGAGTTCAGACGGGCGTCGACGCTTAAAGTTTGACCACGGCTTTTGACCGTCTCACGGTCACGGAAAAGTATGGGTGCCGTGCAGCGATGACGCCTCGCATTCCTCTGGGATCACTTTGTCATCACAGAAAAATCAGTTTGTTTAGACTGGTCACGGCCTTCCTGTAATATATCTTGGTTTCCTTTCGTTTTGGCTGTCAACACTTGAGCTGTTTTTTTTTTTTTTATTATTATTATTTGTTTGCATCATCTCTGACTAAATGCATCCAGTGCAATAAATTACTCTGAGACACTTTCAGGGCAAATCTAATTCTATGTTTTATTGTATATTACAAAAGTGCAGAGAACATTGACGTCTACAAAGCCTCAATCGTATGATTGTTTTAATTAAATGGAAAATATTTGCTGGAGTGTTAATTTATGCACCGTCATGTATTTAGTCACACTTTACAATCATTCAAGGAAAACATGCTGCAAAACCTGAAACCTGTGTCTCAGTAGTTCACAGAAAAAAAGGTGTATCTTGCTTGGGTGCGGCGCAAAGTGTCACACAGATATTTGTCACTTTATTAGATTTAACTGTAGTTAAAACTTCAGTTTGTAATTACAGCAGATTGAATAACCCCAAATGCCCTGAAATGTCCTTTGTGACTGCATCATGATAATGCCGCCTGGAATGTTTTCCACTGACTGTGTGAGAAAAACAAGACGGAAGTTTATAGCAGAGGATGTTAGACGGGCGAGTTATCAAAGTACAGAAGGTAAACTGACCTGATGTCGTCGTAGATAAATAAATGTACCTGTGCACATTGGCACTCTTATATAACTCCACCTGCGTCAGGTCTTCAAAATGCATGTTAGACTCTGTACTTTTTTGTTCCTTTCATAAGACAGTTTCACAGTTACATTCACATACTACATGACGACATTCTCTACCCACAATGACAGGAATCAGAGACAACAGATAAAACACACACACAAAATCAAAATAAAACACACACAGGACGTTAAAAAAAAAACAAACTGTTAAACTCTATAAAGTTAGGTTCTTTTATGAGACAGGTGCAGCACCTTAAAGTGTCTGCACCTGTCTGATAAAAGAACCTAACTTTATAGTTGTCATTGGGAAGACAGTATGAACCTGAAACTGTTGATTCCTATACTTTACGGTGGTATTTTGTGTAAGTGCACGGACTTGACTTGTCGCATCTACTTTTATTTGCACAAACTCTTGCCTCAAATCAATCCGCATTGAAGAAGAAAAAAAATAAAGAGGTCGTATTGGTTTTTTATTATTCGACCTGACTTTGCTGTCATGTTGGGACCTCGTCTGGCTCTGGGTTCAGAAGACTGAGAGCTGCTGCTTCTGTAACCCAGCTGACGCTTTTCTGATGCTGTCAGCACCGCACTCTTTTCATGCTTCTCCCACTCTGGAGGTTAAATACTCACTCGCAATTGGACGCCTCCAGAAAAGGAGATTTCGCCAACATTTTTCTCTGTCACTTAAGTGTGATCAGGAACAGACTCTGCCTGCTCTGTTTCTCCAAAACCAAACTCTTTCCTTAAGTGCCCCCCCCC
>JAPTHA010000027.1:23556439-23577858 GCA_029814585.1 Gymnapogon annona
CCCCCTGCCACCCCTCCCCATTTGATGGTGATTTCACTCTGACTTATCTGTTGCTGTAGATGTGTGGCCCATTGTCTTGGCATGTGTGTCTAAATGTTTCTGACAGCTCTCAGTGAAAAACAGGCTCGCCAGGGGTGAGCTGCCAGTCTCCGCTCCAGCCCCCCCCCCTTTATCGCCCCTGACCAGTAGATGGCGATGTTAATCTTCTCTGGCTCCGGCTCCGGCTTTGACACATCTCCCTGAACGCCATCCTTTCCTCGGCTTCTATCGGTGGCACTCGCTGAGAGGAAAGAGGGGTCTCACCCTGTGCGGAGGGTCATGCCACCAATTCCTGGCCCCCTTTGAAGACCATGAAATTGCTGATCCAAGACGCACAATTAGTGCATTCAGCCTTTTGACTGGAGAAGGGTTGACACGCTATTATAATGTCAGTAGAATGTCGCAATCTGTCTGATTGTCTTTTTGCGAGCGTACTCTCATCCAGTAACAGTGTACTCAAGAAGGAATAATTTGATCAATAAAAGGACACCTCTTTCTCTCCATTGTCACCGGCCTCTCTATTCTCCTTTTATTAGTCAATTTAGCCCGACTGCTCACAAAACTCATGCCAACTTGCAGCGTCTTCACCCCAGCCCTGTGCTTTATTTTGCGTGTCTCAGTGGTTCAGTGGAAGTTGCTTTGCTGTGTGTGTGTGTGTGTGTGTGTGTGTGTGTGTGTGGGGCTGGGTGCTACCTCGGTGAGAGGAGCAGTTCGGATCAACAGAGGAGGATAGGCTTGTCACTGTAAGTTGCTTGTGACGGAGGCGGCTCTTCTCCTGACACCACAACACAACTTCTGTGGTGTGTCGCTTAGACACAAGCTTCACGTTGTTTGCTGCTGGTGCCGCTTGCATTTTGCCTCAATCAACTAATTGAATGTGAAAGGCCGGCGGGCCTTGATGATGTGAAGGACGACACAGTGAGCAGTGGCAGTTTGGAGAAAAGCCTTTGTGTTTGTTTATGAGGCTGTGATTTCTCTTGTATCAGAATAAATTCATTTGATTAAAACAGATGAACTTGTTTGGATAGAAGATATTTTAACATATGTAAGATGGGAAATGTCAGTGTTGGATTATTTGTTGATTTTTAGTTTGAGGGCTGATGTCATTATTTTATACACAGTGAATTGAAATCACTGTTGTGCAATTTTCCTATTTTAAACTGAGCAGCTGAAGAAATGTGACTTTTTTCGAATTTGACATTTTGAATTGACACAAAACACAAACCACAATATAGCCAGGTTTTGTCACATCTAGCTGATCTAAAGTTGCATCGTAACTCATTTCCTGTGCACTGATGCTTCTTGCAAAATGCCATTTTTATTTGGCCTTATTTAACAAAATGCGCCCTCAAAAATATATAAACCAGATACATCTTGCTGAACAAAAGAGAAAGGATGAGTTTTTAGTGACCTCGGTGTCACCCAGTTCTTTTTTGCTGTCTTTTTGATTTGTACAAATCTGCAGAAGTTGTTTTATTTTTGTAAATTTTGCAATAATGTTCACTAATCTTAACCACATTTTTGGGATTAGCTTGAGTATTGGACTGTGAGCACTGTTTGTGTCTGTGTTTGCTGACGCTTCTTCTTTTTACTCAAAAGCACATGAAGCTGCTGTCACAGAATGTCATCACTGACTGTGAAAGAAAAAAACAAATAAAACAGAACCCCCAAAAAGAATAGCTTCAGATTACAGGAAAGAGGCACTGCATTAAAGAACAAAGGAGATCGATGGCAGTACATTAAATTTTATGCGAATGGAAAAAAAAAAATCAACTAATTAAAATTGATTACTCTTGCTTTGTAAATGTGTTTCTGAATTAAATTATTGTATGAAAACATTTTGACCAATCGAGGAGCTGAGGAAGTATCCATTACTGGATTGCAGCTGAGAAGGGGGGGGGCTGGAATGTTTTGTGGTGGCTAAGTAGTTTGTTGTGCTCCGCTGCGATTCCCCTCTTGCCCCCCCCCCCCAAACCCCCACACTGCTAAAGTGCCACGGGTTAATCTCTGACGACCCTCATCTCTCACAGCAGCTCCGGGCTCATGGTTTGGGCCTTTTACCTGAATTAAAAGGAATTTGCTGGCCGATTTAAGTATTTTTCTCCAAAGTGGGCGAAAGTGAAGTGTCAGTGACAGAGTCGCTGCTCTTTAGTCACAAGGGCTCTCAGGGTTCCCGGTGGCCCCGGTGGGGATGTCCTTATCTAAACAGTCATCTGTCTCGCTAGTTTAGCAAGGGCAACCCCAGGCAGCAAGACTGACAGTTGCACATTAAGAAATGTCAGACTCCACTTTATTGCAATATATCTCAAGCTGGTTTTGAACCAGCTCACTACCACGTCTCATAAAGAGAAAAAGCACTTCTTCTTTGTCGTTGTTTTATCCTACTTAACTCCATAACGTCTATCTGAGCCCATTTTTTTTTTCTTCTTCTTGTCCACACATTGAGATGTTTTTGTTTATGCTGAAGGGGCTGGGGGTTTTTTTGGGCGAAAACTCAACTCTGAACTATGACTTGTAAAAACCTAGCACACCTTTGGGTATATACTTATTTTATGTATGTATGTATATATATATATATATTTACACACACCATAACTCACATTTACAAGCCACAGGAAGTGAAGCAGTCGTATGACATCATGTGTCGCCTATTTTTCGAGTCATAAATTTTGAGGTACTACTTTTAAAACACACTTTTCCAATGCCTTGGGAAGAAAAAAAAAACGGAAAAAAAAACCAAAAACCTTTGCACCTTGTCTTTTTTCATGATTCTCTCGGCATCGCTCCAGGCTGTATTATCAGTACACGTGTGATAAAAGTGAGGTGTAGTGTGTATTCTGCACTGCTTTTACAGTTTGATAATGTGGGATCAGATGTTTTGTAGCCCGCAGTGTTTCTTGCAGCTGAACCGACTCAACTTTTCCACGTTTGTTTTGACAGAACGCTGATAGTAGAAATGTTATTGAATGGAAAGTTTGGTTTGTACACGTAGTGGTCTCGAAAAACCTTGATTTCCGTCCACCAGCCCCCCTCTTGACAAAAATTGCATAATGCACTTTTGATGTCACGGTTGTGGCCTCGCCTATGGCACTCGCACAGTCAGTGATACAGACCCGAATGTTATTTTTAAACCTTTGCAAACTAAATGTCAATGAAGTTTTCCATGACCCTCTTTCATCTATTGAAATGTTGACTCTGACCTTTAAATTTCAAAAGTTAGGATTATTCAATAAAGACTGACCACAGTCGGTGAGTGTAACGCACACAAAACCAAGCTGCTGTGTTGGTTTTACTGATGTACAAGTAGCTCTGTGCTGCCTGACAGTCGGAAGAATAAAAATAAAACCCACAATTCAGCAGCGCTGTTTATCACATTTTATGGCCCTGACTGGTGTTTCAGTAATGGGTGTGCGCTTTATTTTTCCTCAATACAAAGGCTTATTTTGGTCAAAGGGCTGAAGCTCCACTAAGGCCTGTAGTGTGGGTGTGCGTGTTGGCTAAAAGCTCCAGTCTGCACCTCACTACCCAACGCCTTTCATGTTCAATATTTCCCTATCGCTGCTCCCATGAGGCCTCACTTCCTCTGCTAAAGGTCACATTGGGGCGGGAAAGATGTCACAATTAGAAGGGCATTTAAAGCCGTTCTTTTAAAAAGATTAAAAAGTAATGTCGGCCACATCAAGCGGTCAGGCGACTAAAGGAAATACAATAATTGCATTAAAACTTCATTCCTTTCTGGCTGGGCTCTGGTATCAAAAAGGTATTGGGTTAAGTCATTTAAGACAGCTGGCCTTGATAGCAAATCATCCATGAAAGCACCAAATTAATAAAGAGCTTCATTTTTCGCCGCCTCTCACTTTCCCTCTCTTTTGGTCCTTCAAACGTGTGTTTGGGGGGAAATCTGAGACTGGCCTAACACAATTTTTGTCCATGTCTATCAGTCTGTTATTATATCAGGGGCACTTCTCCACAAATGTACAGGCCGGGGCAATTTGGAATGAATTGATTCACACTGAGACTGAATCCTATACTTGCTAATGATTTCCTTTTAGACCCTTCGTTGCACCCCCTCACCCAAGTTCTAGTTCCGTCATGTCCTCTTGAGTGTTTTCATACTCGCAGAGAAAATGTGCATGTTTACCCATTTGTGAAGTTGATGACACAGATTAAGAAGCTGATGAGTGCAAGGCTATTTAATTTTCTTTTTAGCCCTATTTGTTACGCAGCGTTTTTAATCTATGTGAGTAAATGTTGAGACGTTTCTGTTTCAGAAAATCCCGATAGCTTCATATCAAGATCCCTAAAACTTTAAGTAGAGCAAGGAGTACATTGTTGAGCTTATCACACTTTCCAGTTATTGCACTTGATAGATCACGACTGATAAAGTTGGCCTCTGAAAGGCATTATCGATGCCTGTTGTGGTTAAAATGTTATTTACTTCCACAGCTCCCAATACTGAAACCTACTGTAACTTTGTATACTGAAACCATCAAATAGAAACAAATGACGAATACAGTACGATGCTCTTTCCCCATTCAGACGGTAAGAATTTCCCAACTGCTCGCGTGGTGAAACCCATCATGCAAACCTGCAAAATAGCCATAGGTTTGCTGCCTACAGTATATTATAGTTAAGTGCTATCACTAGTTACAGCAAAAATATACAACTGGTTACATAAATTCCCTGAGGCGTCCAACCATGTGGTTCGAACATAATTGGATTTCAGCCTCATTTCTCACAATCCGGGGTATCGCAATTGTAATTTTCAGACAAGTGCATTGCTAGGACTTGTCCAATTCAAACTCAATAACATTGCTGTAATCTTGTCCGTTCATCAACTTCACTCTCTTTAAGTGTGTTGGTTAATGTTATCTCTTCCTATGATTGAGTTTTCGCCTCTTTTTCGGCTTTACCTGACACTTTATTGGTTATCTGGTTTGTAAAGATTATTGCTCTTAACATGGAGCACTTTGATGCATTAGCAGTTAGGGGTTTACTAGAAGATTTACAAAGCACGCTAATCACTTTTTTTTTTAAACCAAAACAGGGTTCATTAAAAAAAAGAAAACTATTTTTTGTCATCATACCATCAACCCAATTGCGCCTTGTTCCGCTATCCATCTTGCCACACCCCCCCACCACCCCACCAACCCTAAAAGCCTGGTCGTGTGCTACCCAACACTATAACTGGAATGATCTATAAGTCAATAATAAGACAAGACTGAAATCTGTGCAATGTGGTTATAATTGATTGAGATGTCTGGGTGGAACTTGTGCAAAGCATCTATGTCATCTGCTAAGAAGTGCACTTTTCCCATCCCTGAAGATCTACCACTACAGTTTTAACCAAATGGACATTTGCCTCATTACTTTGCCGCTGAGCTAGCTGTGGTCTTTACCAAGATGTAATACTTATTCCCTATTAACACTGACACCGATTTTGTCAATAATATGCAATTGAAGATTTAAGAGAATGTAAACAAGGTTTGCTCGTTCAGCAGATTCTCCCTCCGTTAGGTCATTTACCACTCACAGGACACACACAATTCTGTTATTTACTGGAACAATTATTGTTCTGTTTGATTTTATCCTGTGTATTATCGCTGGTTTCTGCTTTTACCAACCACAAGTAGTCCTACCAGCTCACTTGGACCAGAGAGACCCGTGCCAGGAGCAGGATGATGTTGCCTTGTTATCAAAGGGATATTTTCTCTGTGTTTTGACTGTATCTTTTGGCCCAGAACATCAGTTGGGGTTTCACCATGCAAATGGTTTAATCTGCTTGTCACAATGAAGGTTCCGGGTGACTGGCTTTAATAAGCCCTCAGCATATAGAGATCCAGGAAATTCCATACCCCTTGCGCAACCCTTATGTACATGAAGGTCACGGTACTGTCACAGGGAAACGGTAGATTAGTGTCTAAATAAATCGTGGCAATGTCTCCTGGGATGAAACTTGAACACTTTGATTAAAATCACAATTCAGGTTTTGTTTCTGCAGATTGTTTACTGTTTACCATCTACCATATACTGTATCGTATGTGTGCAAAAATGATTTACATTGAGTTTATCTCTGTCCTTTCAATGTATAATCTCAAGAAACAGTTTTTCAGAACAAACAACCAACTGTACCTGAGATGACTTCTACATGTTGAAGGACCCCCAAAAAAGCAGACAGTCTTATATCCCCTTTTTAATTCTCTTTTTTTTTTTTAACATCTTCCCATGTCCCTTAAAGTATACACCCACCTACAACTATAAAATGAACTTTAACGTAAAGATTAGCGAAATTCAAATTGTCAAGCCTATTCATATTTTCTGAAACCAAATGATATTGGAGCAACATATTAAAATGTTCTCCATCTTATTTGATGGTTTCACTCCACATACTGAGATAGATCACATGGATACATGCTTTTAAAGATAAATTTCCTCTAATGATCCTCATCATTTAATCTTAATACAATCAGCCTCTCCAGATTAGTCGTTTTTTTCCCGCCTTTCCACCTGACTAATAATGTATTTAAATCAACTACATCCTTTTAATTTCAGCATATGATGTTTCATTTCCAGAATATGTGCACCTAATTACAATAAAAGTATAATTCAGTCACTTTAAAGTGTAATCACAGTCTGCTTCTGGTTAAATACATGGGGTGCCTATTCCTCAGTTCCATGAAGTTGCCTCTCTCTGTCACAGAAATCTTGTGCTTTATTACATCCTCCCTACCACACCTACCCCTTGGACAAGTTTAAACTGCAATTCTTTTGGATTGAAACGGGTTCATAGTATATGCAATGCATTACCCAAAGCGAATTACCACTGGCAGGGCGTTCAATCACTTTGTATCTTTCAACACTAAGAGAAAAGAAGAGTAATCAAAACCTTTCAACCTATTAGAGGGATGACTTTTACAATTGAATCACGGGGACCACAGGTGCGATAATAAGTCATCTAAACCTCCCCTCCGGTGTGTTTCCCCTTTCCCTGTGTTCTTACATATTTATCTATTTTAGGAGGCGCCACATCATGGCGCCCACTTCAAATTTATGTTTTAATGCCGTTTGAAGAAGATTTTTTTTTTCCTCTCTCCAATTCTTGGAAATGCATACTGGGGTGGAAAATTAAGGTGCATCTCGAAGGAAAACATAATAGAATCGATGAACGCAGTGCACTTAAAACTACTGATGTTCTGATGCTATTTAACGTTCTAGTGCATTAACGTTTCAAGTCATTACAACATTCAGGCTGGGTGATTTGATCATGGCAGGTTTTTAACTGGAAGAATTACAGAAGTTTTCAGCCTAGGATTCTCAAGTTATTAGATACAAATGATCACCTCTGCATTAAGTATAGATTTTCTTCCACTGCGCACTTAAGAATGGAAGTTTGTCTTTAAGAGGCTAATAGCAAATTAAGCTCCATACTCCATTTGTCCGGCACTCTTGATGGGCTAATTTTATAACTGCTGATTTGGTCATTCCCCACATTTAGCTGGAAAGTGGTCAGGTGGTCTTTCTCCTCGGTGCTGGGTGTGGGGGCTTAGAAGCAACTATCAAATGGAATCCACTTATGTTTTTTTTGTTTTTTTTTTCATAACGAACACTTTTTTCTTAAAGACGGTCTAGACTGTTGTTGGTACTGTTGAAAGCACCACTTTCCTGCAGGCCTTATCTCCTTCCTCTCCCATTATCTCATTAGGAGGAATTAAATCACATTTCTTTCTTCCCAGATTACCACTGCTGTAAATTTTCTACAGAACCCGAAAGTACGGCAGAGTCCCCTGTCCACCAGAAAAGCCTTCCTGAAGAAAAAAGGTGAGCGAGATGTGATTAGCTCTTTGCACAGTTTACATCCTGTTGCGATTAAAATCCATATCCCACTGTTTACCAAATGTGGTCGGAACGCACAGTGTCCCTTTTTGGCCAGATTTGTCTCTGGGTCAAAGGTTGCGGCCGTAGTTCATTGCCCTGGGGGTCTGAAAGGGGTCGATTTAGCTTCGGAGTGCATGATTCAGGCCCTCTGAATAAATGACACACCAGTTGGGATGCTCCTTTGGGTTCAGGCAAATTAATATTGACAAACTCCCTCTGCATTTTCAATGGAATTATCAATATTGCCTTCCAGCATTTTAACCCTTTTACTTAATTTAACTGTTATCGTAAATTTGAGGCATGACAGAGAGAGGTTTTGCAAGCAGGGACGGTGGTTTGCTGGCTCTTCAATTTCTTTGCAATTCATCGAGATTATTTCTGACACATGGCAGAATATTGTTTGTGCAATAAAACTTGCAAAAAGCTTTATTACTCTGAACTCATTTAGGTCGGTTCAATATAATGCGGTGGTGGGTGGAAATGTGCAGTATTTTCCCATGTAATTGTTACACTCGGCATATGGCAGAGCACTGACTGTTCACATTTACCTTGGATAAACTCTGAGTAGATGTTTTCTTTTTATTCCACTTCTTCACAAAATAGTTCTGTACTTGTGGGACTGTACCTCTGCAGTTGCTGAGGGACTTTGCCGTTGCATTAGAGTAGCCAAACAGTGAAAAGTGAGCCTAAAAGCTCCATGACTGGGGAAGGTAACTTGAAACCAAATCCATGGTTGCCGGCTGCTACTACACACATCTCATGTGGCTCTAATGACTCTCGATATCTTTTGAAATTTCTTTTTCTTTGTATCTCATTATTGACAACTACGGCTTGTTCATGATCTTCCATTGGCTGTCTCAAATGTAATAAGGTCTCATCAATACTAAATGATGTCATCCTCTTCTGCCATGTTTCCTTTATTACTCGCGCTTTGTTTTAAAAGTCCGGCGGAGCTCCGCCGTCTAAAACAGTGTCTTACTGCACTTTACGTCCATGAAATATGTATGACGCTTTAATGCAGATTTATTTTGGAAAGTCAGTTCCACTGTAGATCCAAACAAGAACTCTCAATTTGCATAAGGGCATTGATCTTGGAGAGTGAGAGAGGCTAAAGATGAGAGAAAATAGAGCAATGAAAGACTAAGCACAAAGTAGCTAGAGTAGCACTCTGCAGTGTTCACAGAATATGAACACCAGCTTGACTTTGTGTCTTAAATTCATACATGAGTCAACGGGCAAAAACTGCACCACGTCTGTTGATGCTGCACTTCTCGGAGCGTTTTGAGACACCTGTACCATGCCTCGGCTCCTTGTTGCATAATTTATCATCCCATTCTTATTCATAGCAGTGCATAGTATTAAATGTATGTGTTTTGGGGAATAGGTATATGTTTGAGCTGTAATAATTTAATTGCATCCAATCGTGGAAATATTATTTCAAAGTAGGCAGGAATAAATGATGAATCAGTTCTTCGGTCATTGCATTTTGTGTTTTATATGATAACTGCAGTGGCCATCTTAATACATAATGTGTACTCTTTGAGATTTTTCGACTCGTGTGTTAAAAGAATTTATTGCAAATTGATCAGTCACGCCAATTGCCCATTCTTTTGTTTCTCACATGAGCCGCGCTAGACTTTGGGATGGATGTAGTGACAGGCCTGTGCTCACAAATCCCTTATTTCTTTACCCAGCCCATATTGTCCCCTCAACCTTTTGACCTAGAAACTTAATCATCCTCCTCCACCCACTGCCACCGCCGCAAATGTGTCAGTCTTAATTTCTAATACAGTTTAATGTCATATTTATGTAAATACTTCTGGATTTTACTCTGTATTAACAGCCAGAAATGTCAAAGCACACATAAAATAAAACAATACCATCTCCCGGTAGAGTGGAATTTAAATTGGATTCCTCTTACGCTGGACAGCTGATGAAGGGGAAAATAGGGCCCACTTTGATTGCATGTTGCAGAATCTTTACACAATAATCTCGCTCGTGCATATTATTTCCCCGCGCATTTGTGCCCTAATCTGCACTGAAGGATGCCTCTCTGGTTACATCTCCTTTTTTCCAAAGAGATCTTAATAGTGTGGTTTATTTCAATATTCATTGAAAAAATATAATTTTCTGTTTTCCTTCAATTGTCAATTTCATCGTATGAATTGGCAATTATGCAGTCCAATATTTGTAGCTGCCCTTCTCCAGTCCTTGTTGAATAAGCCGGCTGAAATATTGAAACTTTGCCGCTTGGATGTAATATAAATCAACATCCAAACGCAGTGAAGATTTTTTTTTTCTCCCTTTCTTTTGCCGAGGAGTGAGGAAATGAATTGTATTTAAACTGTCTTGTAGCCATCTTGAAGCAATTTCGCTTTAGTAGTCTGTTGCCAAGATCAAGTAAATTTTATTGTGTTTGAGTGAAATATAATGTGCTACAGTCTCATTTAGTGAATTGTGCCATCTATGTCCTCTACAATTAACAGATGTAACAACTAAAGAGCGCCGGGCCCCATTTTGGCACCCCTATTTAGCCCAGACAATTAGCAGTTACACACATAATTACCAAAAAAAATCAAATTCTCAGGACAGAGTCAGCAGCATTTTACTGCTTTCAACGTGTCAATTTGACCGTGGCCTCAAAGCTGGCATCACTCAGAAGCACCAGATTACCAAACGGAATAGTTTCTCGGAGGCGAAGGGAGGAGTGCTCAGTCAGTACATTGTTGCATTACAGGTAAAATCAGCATGTCAAACGGGCACACTGAGACATAAATAACAGCCTGACTTATTTCTTTTTTATGCCGTCCCAGTTGTTATTGAGTTGAATAAATAATGCTAATAGATTTCACCCTGAGCAGAGGGCCAGTGATCGAGGGTCACGGGGAACACAGGTAGGCTGTTGGTCTATTACCATACCTGGTATGAAGGTAAGGATAAGGTTCATCATCCCAGATATTAATAGGATGCTGTTTGTAAGTGGGGTTATGCGACTCACCTCTCGGACAAAAATGACAATGACCAAGGCCTGCGTAGAAGGCGAAGGAATTGATGTGGTTATAAATAACTCCACGGCGCCACCTAGCCTAGGCCTTGCCTACTTTGTCATCAGCACAAGGCGATAAAGCAGGGAAATGAGAGCAGAGTCCCCTTTTTTAATACATAAATGAATACTCTATGAGAGTGGTCATTATTTAGGGCATGGCATTTTCAAGCAGTTGTCCTGTACCAAATGACATGTAGAATCTCCCTCGCCGGCCCAGCGCGGCATGAGAAACAGGTTGAAGTTCCACTCTGCTTCTTAATAACCCATTGACCTCCATCTATTTATGACCCCTGCCGTGCTTTTTTTTTTTTTTTTTTTTTTTAAATACTATATTCAAAATGTAAGTAATGTTCACTCAAGGGCACTTTCATAATTCAGGCCTTGGAGGACAGGGGGAAAGGCATTCACCTTTTACCACCAAAAATATTTTAGTAAGCAATTTTTATAATTGGTTGTCCGGCCTAGGTCTTGACCCATAAAGTCCAGAAGTGCCAGAATTGGAGAAATGGATTTAATGTAAGAGCCTTGCCGCTGCTTTGCCCTTAAAAAATGCCCAGAGAATATGAGCCCCTGAAAATAGAGCTGTAAATAACCTGACGAGCAATGGGTTTTCCTTTAAATAAATACCGATCAGGTTTATGTTGAAAGACAATAGAAAACGTAGCCCAGATATGCAGTTTACAGTATTTATAGCTGTAATATCGAGGTGCCAGCACCGTAATTTCATGCCCCAATGAGAATGGCAAGGTCAAAGCAAATGCTTTGGCTGAGCATCTGCTAATACGGTGACTCATAAACAGGCACTGCGTGTATCAGGTGCACCAAATAATACAGTATAATGAAATACAGAATAGCTTTCCATTATTGTTCTTTTTTATGGTGTCGTCATTAGGTGTAATTTATGTCTTAAAAAATTCATCTCCCCACAGGTCGATCTGAAATGGGGGTCCAAGGGTCATTCCACAGGTTTTGGAACGTATAATAAATCTCACAATCCCTTTTTTGTCTTTTCCTTTTATATGTAAAATTCACTTTCACCTTGTTCCCTTTTCTTTTGGATCTAAGGGCGCTTTCATTTGCTGTTGTCTTCCCCTCAACGATAAACAGATCAGAGACGACAGCACAACTTGGCGAGCTGTAATTTAACTAGAAAACAGCTTTAGGTATTTCCATGTGTTTTGTTTGCGACACAAGGTAAAAAGCCTTTCATTGGGTGCATAAATAACATCAAAGATGCGAATAAAGATTAAAATGTACATACATTAAGCTCAAAAAGAGGCTAAAAGTGAAATTTTTTTAAGTGATAAAAGAAGAAGGCTGTATATTTCAAGGTGAAAGAAAAAACCCCAAGCATGTTTTTATTTCTTCGCATTCGGTGAAATTGAGATCCCTGCATGTCTCACTCAATAGTCTGCCACCATGCAGTCTGCTGTGGTCAGATGAATCAGGAGTCCAGGGACACATTATTGCTTATTTGACAGTGCAGTCTGACTGCACAAACTCAGCACATGGCGCTCACCACTTCCTGGCACTCAGGACCTTCTGTAGACTACAGGCCGGCCAATATTTGCCTTCAATTATTCAACAATTTTCATGGCCATTTGAAGTCCTCAGAGCATTTAAATAGGTGACGGGAGGCACCTCCTCCTGGCATGGGCTGTGTTGTGGATTATGCAAGGGTTTATTCTTCATGCACATGGGATGCCATTCCAAAACATGTTAACGTGGTTTTTCTGTTCAGAACTTGAACCTGTGATTCAGATGAGCGTGACTCTACAACACCTTCTCTTTTGTTTTTAGTAGAAGTATCCTTTAAAATAAACAGAAGACAGACTCCCCTGCTACTTGCGCATCTTTACACAGTGCATGTTTACACCACGCTGAATGTCAGCTAGATACCAGGATCTGCCTTTGTGTAGTTACTATTAATGAAAACTAAAAGCCATCTCTTGAAACACTTCAACTGAACCTGTTCAGGCTGCTCTGTCAGTCTATCGCAAAGCTCTTTCCAAGCATTTATAAATTCTCTGAATCCCAAAGGAACGGGTCAAGTAAAAGGTTCTCGTTGGAAGGGGATTTTCTGTCAATAAGACGGTAGGAAATGCAGCCGGGGAAATGGAAAAAAGGAAGTTATTGGAGATTTTTTGTGAGCGCTCCTACTTAAACTATTAGCACCGATCTACAACACAGGATGTAGTTTAAATT
This sequence comes from Gymnapogon annona, assembly GCA_029814585.1. Classification (NCBI taxonomy): domain Eukaryota; kingdom Metazoa; phylum Chordata; class Actinopteri; order Kurtiformes; family Apogonidae; genus Gymnapogon; species Gymnapogon annona. The sequence goes on from JAPTHA010000027.1 coordinate 23,569,605, forward strand.
GAATAATATTAATAATTTTAAAAAAGCAATTCCAAGCGTAAAGTCCATATTCTCTACCCCATCTCCCAGGTGTTCAGCTATAAATTGGACAGTGCCTTTTAAAAAATGTACTTGAAAAGTTATAATTATTATTTCCTTTGTTTAGAATATGATGCTTATTAAAAGATGAGACCCCCAGCAATTGCAGCAATAGTGCTTGAAATAAAATCCTTTCCTGCCACAAAAGGAGATGTTCATATTAGATTTTTTTTCTCCTCCCCTCTGACTCTCCATCAGGGAGCCCTTTGCAATTTAATCATCACTAAAATCATTAAAAAGATGTGAAGATTAAATTATATTGGCATTTGCAAAATTATGTAATACATTTACATTACAATGAAGAAATTAAAATAATGCATTTTCGCTGTCTGGGGTGTATGAAATCTCCACATGGGAAATATAACTGGAGAAGTGGACAGACTCTTATTTTCTTTGCCTTTGGTGGCAGTTAATAGGCTCGCAGAGTTTCAGATTTCATTGTATGAACCGTTCCACACTATCTCCCTTTGATGGATGTCCCTGAAACAGAAGCTCTCGCCGGGATTTCTGAATTATGAAATGAAAATGCGTTTCTGCGAAGAGGATGAAATTGAATGAAGATTTGACATAGTTCCTCTAAGTTGTACTTGAAGGTTTGCGAGGAACTTGGGAAGTATTTAAGCATGTATTATGACAGACCAAAGGGCCATTTGATGTATCCCATTAACACAGTCACTACAGCTCCACCATCAAATGTCTTTTTTTTTTTTTTTCTTTCCTGAATTCAGGGCTGACAGATGAGGAGGTGGACTTGGCCATCCAGCGCTCTGGCAGCACAGAACAGGTCTTGCCTCTGACCCCTGTGGGGCCCCCGTATCCAGTACAAGCAGCCCACCTGGCTCCCGGACCACCCAGTGAGTCAACACATCTCCTCTTCTTTCGCACCTGAAACAGAACATTTGAATGTTTTTTTGTGGAGAGAAAAAAAGTTGAATGCATGCTTCAGTCTGGAACCTCACATGTTTCTGCACCTTTTTTTTTTGCCATCGTTTATTTTCTTTTTTTTTATTTATTCCTAGTTTATTTGATAGAGAGTGATACAGTTGACAGTTAAACCGAGAACCAACACTGTCCGATGTAAGGCCGGGTTTTACGAGACTAAAGGTTAAAACGCAGACGTGAGGAGAAAACAAATTAAATATAGAACAATAAATACCACCGAGCAGCAGGACACAAAAAGGTACCGTTATAGAGATGATATATCTTGTAACTAGCTGTGGATTGTCACCCGTTTAACCATGATTTCAGAGTTCTTGTAAAGGAGAAGGTACTTGCGAGGCAGCAAGTTCCAGTGCATTGCTCCAAAAATCCGTCCCAGGAAAAAGATGTTTTACGGAATGGAACTTTACAGTTACCACATGAAGGTGCTCTGATGGATCTGCAGCAGCTCTGTAATTATCTCCACCCAGGAGGTTTGGTGATTGCTACCGTTTTTGTCCGTGTCCATCCGTCTGCCTGTCAGGATTGTGCAGAAACTGCTGCACAGGTTTTCATGAAACCCGGCTAAAGGCTAAGGCGCACAAGACGAACACCTCCAACTCGGACCAGACTGACTGTAATGGGTGGGGAGAGGAATAGTTCTTCTCAGGCGTTGAATGTTAACGGTTACATGAATACATTAACAAATCCCCACCTAGCTTCAGTTGGACAACTTCTCTAAACCATGGCGTCACGCCACAGAAGTACAAAAACATAGGTCGTCATTTTGAGTTTGCTTGCATTTTAATAACCGTGTGAAATTTCCCCTCGGGGGACTAATAAAGGTACATTCAATTCAATTCAAAAGAAAAGAATAATGGACTGTTGACCTTGGCAGAGATGTCTTGAGCCTCAGCAGCCAGTCCATTCAAACTTTTACAGACTACTTTTACATAGTGGAAGCTTATACTCTTTACAAAACTGAAGCCTGAATTGCTTTTTTGCTCCAAACTTCCAAGGCAGATGGGTTTTAATTGTAGTGGTCGGGTCATTATAAACGGGGTGATATTTAACGTGACGGGTGCACTTGTGCTTGTGCGGCGCGACGTGCACCTCGGACGCAGTGAATATGACATGGCACAGCACAAGCTCATGGAGTCTCCGTTGCCATTCAGTTTCAAGGGGCTCCACCCTGGCAAGACCCCACACCGGCACCTGTATCTTTATTACCTCAGGAGGTTATGAGTGCTGTCCACTGATTTACCAATGCAGAATGAAGTCCGCGTAATGCTTAACCCATATGACAATGATTCCAGATGTATTCCACCCTCATTTATTACCACACTGTCCTTGACTCCCCCGGCATCTCATGTTTTGTAATGAAAGTGATGTTGATGGGATGGCCATGTAGTTAGGGAGACTCGCGGCTCTCCGTCCATAGTGGGGGGTTTTATATCAAAACGGCTATAAGGGAGCTGCATAATGAGGTGAGAGCGGGGAGTCTTGTATGGGGGGTCATGCCGAAAAGAGGGGGCTACCTCCCTTTGATGTCCTTGTTATGGGGACGGTGCACGGGGACCCGCATCCATCTCTGTCGAAGTAATGGATACTCTGATCTCTATTTTCACGCGGTAGAAGGACAGGAAGGCCTCCACTGAACCCAATAAATTTGAGAGGAGATTGGAAAAACGGGGGATGGAGACCACAGTTCCACAGCTTAAGTGACCAAATAAAAAAAAAAAAAAAAGGAAGAAGGCAGAGTGGAAGTGGAAGAGGAGAAGGGAGAATGGAGGAAGAGTGAAAGGTCCTAAAGGGGGGGGGAAAGAGCATGTGAAGACCCTTTGTGATGCAGCGAGGCTTGTTCAGGGTCAACCACCCATCCCAAGGACTCGGAGGCCTTTCAGAAGCACAGTATTCTGGGATAGGTGGCAGTCTATTGCGGCTATAATGTTGATGAAGCCCCAAATTTATGTGGTTACCATATGGATGTTGGGAAAATGATTCAAAATTTTCGATAGAAAAGGTTACGGGTTCACCCCTGAATGCGGCGGCGGCGGCTATGAAAAATGCGCCAGAGTGAGGAGAATAATACAGCTTTCACCTTGAAAAGATACCATATAGTCCGGTGTGGCAGCGGGTTTCATTTGATTTGCATGTCAAATCATGCAAGTGGTGAGGCACAAATCAATCTAGTTTACTTACTTCAAGCCAGTAAGCCCATTAGGTGAAATCAGACCTATAATAGAATATCAATGTGTACTTTAGTGGTTCAAGCCTTTAATAATTTCCTATTCATTTACGGCTCCACCTGAGTTAATAAAAGAGGGGGGAAAAAGTCACATATTTCCTTCAAACCTGTTTGTTGTTTAGTGACATTTTCAGTTGAATGCATCTCTTATGTGGGGGATTTCCACCTTGACAGACAGTTGGCCTACCCAGATGACAGCTTGAACAATGACACACTTTCATATTATCTGTCACTCAGCTAAACAGTCAACTTCTAAACAAACGCACACAAAGACACATTTACCTTTCTGTCTTTATGAGCACACAAATTACACCCCACCCAGAAATCAATAACGGAGGGAGGTAAAAAATAGGAAGTTTGTTAGAAAAGCAGGATACAGTGGCGCTTGTTTGTTCCGTCTATTACACACAAGGAGATTGTGTTACGCTGGTATGTAGGTGTTAATTTCTTAAATGGTGTACAGTGTCCTTATCTAAGAGGACTATACTTGTGGTTTGCGTGTTAAAGCTCAATTACTACCCGTGCATACTTAACACCACATCTAACATTCTCAACAAGGCTGCTTTTCTTTTTCTTTTTTTTTTTTTTTACCTTTTTTCCTGTTACCTGACACCCATTGTCTGTTTCTAGCAGATGAAAATTTTATGATCAATTATAAATATTTTATGTCATTATAAATAATAATTTTGCTAGCATAAACGGATCAAGTACGTTAATGCAAGCACTGTACTTCCATTTATTTTTCACACACTTGATTGTATATCTGTTATTTTCATGCTATTTATGCCATGAATTATTGCTTTTGACTTTTTTTATTTTCCCTTATTTGTTTCATATATTATTATTTTTTTGGATTCTGTATTTCATTTGATAATTATTGTTGCTCTGCATTTATTAGATTAAATCATTTGACATCCAGTGAATATTTTAAAGCACTCGGCAAAGTCTTTCAAGCCATAAAAGTGACAAGTACATCAATGCATCATTTTATAATATAATTGCATACAGTTTCCGAACTAGGCTGTTCTGCATGGACATGAGTACATTTGCTTTGGTACTTCAAGTTATTTTAATGCCATTGTATTTCTAATTTTAAACTAAGAGAACATTTAAATCAGATGGTCTGTGTCAGTATGATTATCCTGGTATTTCTGCTTTTAATAAAGTACTATTTTCCACCCCTGAATGCAACACAAACCGGACATGCATGACTCTACGGAATAAAAAAAAAATACATAAAGCAGATTTATTATGCTCTTAGAGATTACACAAATGTTTAACGTCTCAGTATCTGAATTATAATGTTACTCATTCAATCTCAGGTCCAGAAGGCTCCAGATGGAGACACTATGGAGCGTTGACTGTCCTCATGGTGGGCATCGCCTTTGGCTTTCATCACCTTTACAAAGTAAGCAACACCTTACTTTTGTTTTCCATTTCAGGCAATTTTTTTTTTTTACAGTTAATTTTTCTCTCGAGCGTATCACACATATTAGACTGTACATCCTACAATCTGTCACTTCAGCCTCTCTCTGATGGTACATTTTAAATTGGTGGGCTTAGCAAGTACATCAGTTTATGATGAATTATGGTGCTAGAATAGAAGGCGCCTCTGCACTATGTAACATCACTCTGGTCTTGTTATTAAAGCTACCCTGCTTTACGTCAAAGCATGATCTCATTTGAAGCCCTTCTTTTTAAGTTTCCCCTCCCTCCTCCTCTGTTATATATTTTTTTTTCTCTTAAAAAATATAGTTGCTAACACAGCACACAACCTTTTTTTTTTTTTTTTTTGTGACGTCCTACCATCTAAAAATAATCACCCTGGTTTTTATCGGGCTTAGCAGCCCTTGAACATGAGCTCATGAGGCCCCTTGTCCCCGGTGACATTAATCCCATAGTGGTTGTTAGTAGTAGTCTGAGTGGCATGTGGAAGCCATTACTCTCGTTTTAGAGGAGGACAGCAGCTCTAGCAGTAGCTCTTGGCCGAGATGACAAGCTGTTCCCCGTGTGCAAGACAGAGGAAGTGAGAGCGTACCATGTACGTGCATATGTCTACCTGACCCTGTCGTACATATTGGCTCCTCTTTAGATCCGTATATGCTGTAATATTTCATCCCCCTCGCACAGCCTTTTCATGCCTTTGCCTATTTCCAGCCCTTTAACCGTTATCCCACCTTCCCTGCAGACTTTATTGACAAAAACATATTGTACAAGTCCTCTCTCTTCCACATTGCAGCGCAGTTTGCCAGCCACCAGTCGCCTGGGAGGTGGGATTCCCTGGCGGGACGGCACAGGTTGCTGTCATGTCACTGGAGCGTAGCGCCAGTCGCACCATATGTCCAAGCTTCTGCCCATACTTTATTTATGTTATGGTGCACCTTGTAAACACCACCTTCCCAGCAACCCACTTATTAATTACCACGTGTTGACACTCGTTTAATCTTTTTCTCTAAAAAGTGTTTATTACTTGCGCTGGTGTGGCAAGTTGCCACCTGAGTTGGAGACAAAAAAAAAAACAAAAAAACCTGTCCAGACCAGCTGTAAGGGATTAAGTCATCCTTGTTCGGTCTTCAAAGCAGGGAAAACCTTCATGAGTTTTATTCAGCGCAGTTCATTACCACGCGCCCGGGTGTAGATCGACATGACGCATTCTGGGAGTTTGTCTCCATTTTCACAATTTTTAGAGTCAGTGAGACTTCGCAAGCTACTAATTTGGGTAACGCACACTGGATAACTAACATCCTCATTTGGCTGTCAGACATAAATATCATTTGGTAGAATTTTGTTTATCCGGTGACAGACGCATGATAAACAACATGACATTGTTTTTGGTTTTGGAGGAGTATTTTCAGTGTTCAGCGCCATGTGTTTTCCCAGTAGGACTGTATCTTGCTGTCAGCGTCCCTTCCCGGCTTTCGTTTGTTAATTTCATTAATACGACACACAGTGGGACAGAAATTTAACTGTTTCGTCATTCGCCCGCTTCAAGTCTTTCAATCTACACACAAATCTGAATTTAAGCACTCAAGATGCCTCAAATATGATTATTACAGTACTTAAAAATAGTTTGATTCTAAAAATAATTTTGCTTTCATAAAGTCACACTAACTTTAATCTCTTTTAATCTGGATTTTAGTTGAAAAAGGTTTGTGTTGATGATGCAGAAATGACTAAATAAAACCACGGTTGGACCAGTTCTCACGAATGCATACAGTGCAGCCCAGTTACAATTTATCAGAATGCGCTCCGCTAGTGTGTCACAGTGTAGTGTGTGGGTTAATGTGTGGCCTGTCGTCATCAAAAACTAGCTACGCCCAGAAGTAATGAGTTAAAACCGTTTCTGTTAGCGTTACCTATAATCTAATATGGATAAGTGCATGTTGAACAAGCTCTGGCTGGAGAACGGCGCGTTTAGTACTTGGTTGAAGCCTGCTGAAAATAATGACTTTGAAGCCCACTTCATCTTGTGCAAGAAAGCACTCAAATTATAAACTTTGGGTATAACAGCATAAGAGTTGCATATTGAGTCAGAAACAACATAAATCCAGTCTAAAAAGCCATGAGCAAATGCCTGTCATCGTCCGGCACAACTGCGGGTTTCACGTCAATGCGTCATGAGAGTCCAGCAGCCAGGCTTAAATTGCATCCATAATGGTCTTCAAAGTCTAATATTTAACTTGCTGAAACTTGCAGAAACACTGATTACAGATCAGTCTGACTATCTTTTGTCTCTTAAATGTTAACAGAATTCATAAATCTCCAGAGACCTTTGATAATATGAAACGTTGTGCAGCCACCGTCACAGTCACACAGTTTAGACAATAATGTCGTGTTCCAGTGAGACAATGCCTTTGACCCCCTCCAGCACCGACTCGAGGTGGCCCTGTCTTTTCCTCATCTCTCTGTCCCTTCTCATCAGACGGAGGTGTAATATTCTGCCTTGCTTTTAATTGCAGAAATACATCCTTCCCCTCATTATGGGCAGCCGAGAGGACAAGAAGCATCTGCAGAGGATGGAGAACAACATTGCGGCAATGAGTGGCACGCTGACACAGACAGGTGAAGATTAATATCTTCATCACTTTCTCCCTCCTTAACATTTTCCCTCATTTATCTGTCGCCAAAATCGGGGGGCCCCGCACGTTTTTAACAAATGACGCCGCTGTCATTTCGCTTTAATTTGAAATTGCTTGTTTACTGTCAGGCTCGGGCTCAATTAATTACGTTTCGCTGAAAAGCTCTTAACCTCGGAATATTAATGAGGAGTTGGGAAATGACAACTTTTCTTCCTCCCGCCTCATCCTCTCTCTCACCCCCTCCCACCCATTCGTCGTCGCCTCCCCCACCCCCACCAACCTCACCCCCCATCCAAACCTCCACTGCCATCATCATCCACCCTCTTCCCCATAGGTGGCGAGAAAGTTCATTTTAATTTTGTGTGTGTGCGCGTCTGTGTATGTCTGTGTATGCGTGCGCGGCGTGCGTGCGGCGTGGCACTGTGTGGCGTCTGGGCTCAGCGCTGGCCCTAGTGTGATTAAGTGCACAGTGACAGGTGCGGCTCCCATGTTGGACAGGTGAGGAATCTCAACCTGACTGTCAGACATGGAGAGGGAGAGAGATGCTTTCCGAGCTCTTCGTCAGTATAATTAAAAATCCAGGGAGGCGTAAATGAGAGCCGCGTCTCAGAAAGTTTGGTCTCGTTAGCAGTAGTGTCGAACTGAAGTGTGTTTTCACCTGAAAGAAACCAATCCCCATTTGAGCAAGTGAGTCTGCGGCAAAGCTGACAGAGTTCAAGCGACGTTATTTATCCTTTTTTTTTTAAGACTGTGTTACATAATTTAGTCCAATATTTGTACGGTTTAAGTAATCACAAAAGTAATTCACCTCAGAAGATTTGTAAACTAATACAGATATTTAAAAAACAAACGAATAAACAAACATATATATATATATATATATATATATAATTTTTTTTTCTATACATTGGCCTCTCACATAAAGTGCCAC
>JAPTHA010000027.1:24070828-24084724 GCA_029814585.1 Gymnapogon annona
AATAAACACACACACATCTATACATACACACAAACATAAACCACAGCAATAAACACACACACATCTATACATACAAACACACAAACATGAACCTGAAAAATGAACATACATCTATACATACATACACAAACATAAACCACAGCAATAAACATACATCTATACATGCACACACACACAAAGATGAACCTCAAAAATAAACAAACATCCATACATACACACACACACACAAACATAAACCACAACAATAAACAAACATACAGTACATCTATACATACACACACATAAACCACAACAATAAACAAACATACAGTACATCTGTACATACACACACAAACATAAACCACAGCAATAAACAAACATACATCTATACATACACACACACAAACATAAACCACAGCAACAAACACACATCCATATATACACACACACACACACAAACATAAACCACAGCAATAAACAAATATACATCTGTACATACACACAGAAACCTAAACCACAACAATAACAAACATATACAGTATCTACACACACATATACACAAATATAAATCTTTACCTGCCAGTGCTGCTGCAGGAGAGTCAACCCATTCTCTTTTCTGAACGGAGAGCACAACCCTCATGGAAAAACACAGGAAAAAGCTGCAGGGAAAAAAATAATAATACATTTGAAAATATGGCACAGTTTGATTTGACTTTTATTTCATCTTTTTGGTCCACTCACATAGTTCTAAAGAGGATTCTGAATCTTATCTGAGCCATGACTATGCTTGCAATGAAATCCCCAGCACGTCACCGTCAGATCCTCACCTATTTGTAGGTGCAAAGATGCTGATTTCACCTGCAGGAGAAGAATAAAACACCTGTGTTTGCTCTGAAGTGTGAAAGTAAAGCAAAGAAGGGGCGAACTGTTCCTCCTGCATGTGAGACAAAGCAGGTAGTAAAGCTGTAAAAGTCGTAGAACTTATTAGCGCTGAAAAATCCACAAGGAACTGAGTTACACTTAAAAGTTTTTTTTTATGTTTAAAAAAAGACCCATCTTATTCTGCACTGTAGAATAAGACAGGGTGTCAAACTCAGTTTAATTCAGGGGCCATATTTAACCCAATAGGCTTTCAGGCAAACCAGACCCAATAAAAAAAATATAACGGAGTATAACAACCAATAAGTGAAAAAATAATCAATTTAAAGTAAAAAAAAAATTGTCTTTGTTTTAGTGCACAAAAGTAAAAGTGCAATTTTCTAAATATTACGCCTCAGCTTTTCATTGACGCATGTGCATCACAACATAGAGATGACAGTGGATCTACAAAGACACAAATAAGAGGTACAATATTGTCAAAATTCAACTTTATGTATTCCATCCTGGTGAAATTGTAACTATTTTCTACCCTTTTCAACTTTTTTCACATTAAGTCGAATAGGAAACTTTGGAATTGTCATTCATTGTCAATTTCAGGTTCTTATGTTATTATTTCGCTTGTCTGTGCTACTTGAGATATTTTCAGGGTACTTTTTGCATTTGACAAATTCATCTCACAGGCCAAATCCAGCCTACCCCTGCTCTGCAGCGTCATATGTATTTTCAGATCTTAATTTGACCAATAGGATGCGATATAGCTGAGAATAGATGTGGGGGAAAAAATCCTCAAGAATGAAAAAAAAAAGGATGAAAAACACACTGTCTCAAAGACCCAAAGCGTCCACAAAACGTTTAATAACTTTTCAACCACTAATCCTGCCAATCTACCAAACGTGGTTGAGAACTCTGATATTTACACTGTGTGAGGGTAACCCACCCAGGTTGTGGTGTCATCAGGTGAGAACTCAGACCCTCTGGTGGGGGTTTTGACAACAGTGGTTAAGGAGTCTCGTTAGTTGGGAGTCACATGACTCTGGTTTCAATGGCGGTTGTTGAGCTCTATTGTTCTACCTGAAGCTGGGAGTTGTTTGTGTTGGTTGCTAGGAGAACATCTTTTTGCTAAAGTGGAAAGGACAATGATGTAGATGGGGGAGAGATTGAGAGGTTTTTCCACTTAAACATACACCCCTCTCTCAATAATTTCTTCTGATTGTTATTATTTTATTTCATTTTAACTCTCTGTATTTTCATATTTCAGCATTGTCAATTCTGCCATATGTGCAGTACATACAGAAGACTGAAACTGCGTTGCTCTAATACTCATAGTACAACAGGGTAAATGGTAATGAATATAAAGCGTCAACATTTAACATTAAACATCAGTACAAAAAAAAAGAATGCTGAATCATTTTTAATGTGTATAGATTATTTTCTCCTTACAATCCTCCTTTCAAGGAGTCACTAATCACAGCCAGTCACTAATTAATCACCAAACATTTTGATATCTGATTCATGACAACAGAGGATAAAGCGGGTTTGGAAGATGAATGAATGAATGAATAAATGAATGAATGATTTCTGCCACTTCACCCTGTGACACTAAACTGAATATCTTTGAGGATAACACTTTCTGACCTTTTAAAGAATTTTTAAGCCTCGTTTGGCTTCACTGGTTAACTGAGATGGTTAAACACGCACACACACACACACACACACACACACAAAACCCCAATAAAAGAATTATTAATGGCAGCTTTGTTTGATTGACTGACCTGTTGTTGGACAAAACACCCTGTGTGTCTGACTCTAAAAATAAAGTTGTCGTCCCTGTCCAGGATATGAACTTGGCTCTTTAGAGGGGTGTGTTTGCTCCTTGAAGAGTTAGTGGGCAGCTGAAACTTGCTTTTGCACGTGGAATGGGATCTTTAGGGTGTACTAGTCTCAGTCTGAGAGTGTGGCCTGGTTTGAAACATACAAGGATTTGGTATTTGGGAAAAACAAATTCTCCTTCGTTTCTCCGATAAACCAGACATATATGGAATGTCAACACTTTTTTTTTTCTCTTATCTCTTTTGTCCTCCTCCCCCCGGGTTGAGTTTCCTCCTGGAACTGGATGTTGTTCTTCCAAACACCCAGTTGGAGTAATCACAGCCCTTTAATGCTCCCTTCATGACAATGAGAATGTTCATAGACTTTATATCTCGGTGTTAATTTTGCATTTCAAACATTCATACCACGAGCTGAAGTGGAAAGATTTGGCCCCCGGGCCTTATGTTTGACACCCCTGTTATTCAATTTAAGTGAATATTTTATGAAAGTGTTTTAATTTAATGAAGTTACTAAGAACATTGCTTATTTCTTTATTGAATTCATAAAGAATGGATTGCCATGTCCTTTGTGTATGCATAAGCGTAAACTTTTCTCAACATATGTCCAGAATCATTTATGTCTTCAGTAATCTTACATCGCTGGCATATGAGCGGACCTGTCTGTATATCGTAGATGTGCTGTGGAGTGGAAGCTATAGCTAACTGTAACAAATGAGAATAAACGTGGATTTTCTTACAGTCCATCTTTTGTTTGGAGCATTTCTGGTGTTACTACTATCGATAGCTGTTTGGCCCACTAGAAGGTGAGCTTGGAGTTTTAGACTTTAGAGTTTAAACGTTATAAAATATACCTTATCAAAATGCGGACTTGTAGTACAAGAAAACCTTATTTGAATTTAATCCAACGATTAATTGACGCTCTGAAGTGGAACCATTTATAAAAATATTATTAATTTGCACTTCGTGCATCCCTAAAAAAAGTAAAAGTGGACTCTTCCGAGTGGATGATGTCATCCCTACAAGGTGAGCAGCCATTTTGTTAGCTAGCTTGAGGTGAAAGAGGTTTGCCGACACTCAAATATGTTCCGTCTGGTTTGATTTCCTGCTTAATTTTCAACGGCTTAGACAAGTAGATAATATCGTTTTTCCCGTAACAATCTTGACTACTCGTCTTTTTCGTTAAAGGGGGCCTTTTATCGTTGCTCACGGTAAACGGCGCGAAACAGAGTGGTCATTCATTTAACGAGCGGTCTCGAGTTTGCTAGCTTACTAGCTAGCGCGCTAAATTGTGCACGCGTGTAGTTAGCAGCCATAAAAAATATTCCGAGCTGTTATTACTGTTACGTATTCAGCGTTACGGATTAAGGCAGTGGGTTTTCGTCCACTACGCTCACATTTGACTACCGGCGTGTGTTCTCGTTGGCGCATAAAAGTTTTACTTTAGCCAGGCTCGAGCCCCGGCTAACACCTCGTGCGGATCACTCTCGTGTTTACTAATAACTTGGGCTTTGTCAGCTGATTCCACTTCGAACCAGCTCTCAGCCCTTCGGAGTCATGGCAGAGTTGTATATCAGAGTTGCTGAGGATGAAAACGAGGAGCCGATGGAGATCCCGTCCGAGGACGACGGCACTGTGTTGCTTTCATCCGTAGCAGCCCAGTTTCCGGGCGCGTGCGGGCTGCGGTACAGGAACCCGGAGTCCCAGTGCATGAGGGGGGTCCGTCTGGTGGAGGGGATCCTGCATGCACCCGAGACTGGAGAATGGGGGAACCTGGTGTATTACGTCAATTACCCCAAAGGTGAGACTGAATGTTGGGGAACGATACCTTAAAGCACCGGTGTCAAACGTGCGGCCCGGGGGCCAAATCTGTCCTGCCTTAAGGGTCCAGACTGGCCCTTGGGATAAATCTGCGGAATATTCAAATTACTCTGAAGATATGAACCACAATATTAGTTCAGGTTCCACATTTAGACTAATTCAATCAAAGTGGGCCAGACCAGTAAAATATATACTCACAGCTCCAAATAGTCATGTATTTGCAGTAAAACAAAGTATAATTTTGCACCAAAAAAAAAGTGAACAACCTGAAACGACTGAATAGAAGTCAAGTACAAATATTAAAATATTCTACCTATTATTAAGTGTTATCTATCAGTTATAATGTACATGTCTTGGAGCATAATTATCACTTGTCTTTTCAGTTTGTTCATTTAACTCACATTATTTTAAAGGGTAGTTTTAAGATGTAAACATTTTCATCTGGTAATTTGACTTCTTTCACTCTAAAACATAGAGTGAAGTTCAGAATTGACTTATTTGACTTGTTTGTTATTATTTGACTGGTTCGGCCCACTCCAGATTTACCTGAATATGGCCCCTAAACTGAAATGAGTTTGACACCACTGCCTTAAAGTATTCTAAAATCTCTCTAAACAATCAGAAGTCCATGATCATCATCATCATTCCTACTATTCATTAGGAAAAGCAGACCTGATGGGATAAAACCTTCCAGCTATTGGAACTATTTTTAGTCTAGTATCGTCAGACCTTTCCATTGACCCACAATGCATTTCACCATGGAACATCCACAGCGAGTCAATATGTTTATTTTATGGAATTGACTAGTTTTAGTTTTGTTTTTGTTTTTTCCCCAGGTATTTTTAAGGTAAGTATTTTCTCTTCATCGGTTTTCATTTTTGGAATTTTTTAAGATTTATTTGAAAATGAAAATAAAAGAAAAGGCAAAAACAACAAAAAAACAAGAACAACACTTTGTTTATACATGTTCAAAAGGAGTGGGCAGAAGTCGAAACTTATTAAATCCCACACCTTCTCCCTGCACTCCCTGTCTATGCATATGTATATATATACATGATGATGATTTTCTTCTGGCTTTTTCCCTTCCGGGGTCTCCACATATATACACATATATATATATGTGTGTGTATTTGGACATAACGAAAACCATGCAGGTCAGTGTAGGAGAGGACACTGACCAAAAATTTCAGTAATAAAGCATTCTTATCACCTAACAAAAAATCCAGGACAAACATGAAATCATCCTTTGTTTCCAGATTTTTTTGTTGATTCTGTCCTCGGTCACAGTCCTGAGTTGTTTCAAGCATTGTTTTTATGGTTAAAATGTTTCATAAATCTGGAGGTGGAACATTGAAATGTTTAAAGACATTAGTCTTTGCCTGCCATTGACGTCTATAGCCGTTATTTGTAACGTTGGCTGATGTCTGGCAGGCAATGAGTTAGATGTTCAATGTCAAAAATAAAATTCAGAACGGAAGTGGAGGCAAAACAAATCCTTGAGAGAGAGAAAAATGTCAAAGTTGTGCAGAACGTTGTCGCAGTGGTGTTACCTGTAATAAACAGGTAAAATGAAATAAATGTTAACATTCTGTGATGCACCATTGTTCCCAGATTTGCCTTTGCACAGGAATGTTTTTGGAAGCTTAAAAACATGCCTTTATTTCTGATGTCTCTGTGTTTCCAGTAGATGGAACTGTTTCTTAATGCAAGTCTTATTCCTTGTTCTTCATAGACAATAAAAGGAAGATGGATGAGATAGATGCTGCGTCGGCTGTCAAAATCAAAAGATTTCAGAAGACGTCGGATCTCATTGTCCTCGGGTTGCCATGGAAAACAACAGAACAGGATCTAAAAGATTATTTCGCTACATTTGGAGAGGTCATCATGGTGCAGGTAATCACATGGCTTATTGTTTTTGTCAGTATTTCTTTTCTATTTAGACAGCAGTGAGGAAGTTATCTTAAGTTTTACTATAGTGTAAAACCTTGCTGCTTTAACCTTTATTTCATTCTAGATTAAGAGAGATGCAAAGACTGGAAACTCAAAGGGCTTTGGCTTCGTCCGATTCACTGAATATGAGACGCAGACCAAAGTCATTGGTCAGAGGCACATGATTGATGGACGATGGTGCGACTGCAAACTTCCTAACTCAAAGGTTTGTTGTACAACACATCACACAGACATCCATAAACTGATCTAGGGGTTGAACATGTACTAGTTGAAGTAGTATTTAACATTGTACTTTTGACGGTCCCACATTTCCGTAAATACTAGGAGTTATGGATTTTTGTCTGTATGGCTGTGAAATATGCATTGTATTCTGTTCTAAGTAGTCTTAAAATGTCTTAAGTATAATCTGTGGGAACCCTGTAATAACATTTTACACACAAAATGATATTGCAATGAACTTTTCATTTTTTTGAGAGACAGAACAATCACACTAAAGACCATAACCGTTTCGGATACTTAGAGAAACACAAGATCAATGAATAATGAGAGCACAAAAATAATTGTCATCACATTGTGCGAACGTTTTCTTTTAGTCCTTTTTTCCATACAATCAGGCGTGTCCTGATGAGCCTATGAGGAGCCGTAAGATATTTGTTGGCCGCTGCACCGAGGACATGACCACTGATGACCTGAGACAGTACTTCATGCAGTACGGTGAAGTCACTGACGTCTTCATCCCAAAACCTTTCCGGGCCTTTGCTTTCGTCACTTTTGCAGACGATCAGGTAAGACTCGGACAAAGTGTTGCGATATCATTTGGCACCTTTTGTCTCGTCTTTTCTCACCTGCTGCTTCTTTCCTCAGGTTGCTCAAGCCCTGTGCGGAGAGGATCTGATCGTCAAGGGCGTCAGTGTGCACATCTCCAACGCCGAGCCGAAACACAATAATAGTAGGCCAATGATGGATCGAGGGCGGTTTGGGGCTGGTGGGTTCAGTCAGGGCTATGGCAGTAATCGTGGTGGGATGGGCAGTAGTAGTAGTGGGGTTAACTTTGGGGCACTCGGCCTTAATCCGGCAATGGTTGCAGCCGCTCAGGCAGCATTGCAGAGTAGTTGGGGCATGATGGGCATGTTGGCTAACCAGCAGGGTATGACCACCACAGCAGGCACATCCACTACTACTCGAGACCAGACCTATAGCTCTGCCAGCACCAGTTACAGCAGCCCCAGCTCCGCTAGCCTGGGCTGGGCTGCAGGCACTAACAACGCCCCCAGCAGCGGCTTCAGCTCTGGCTTTGGCGCCTCTATGGAGTCAAAGTCCTCTAGTTGGGGAATGTAGATAGCATCGAGTTGAGCTTTTCAGTTTCTGTTAGACTAACCCGGTAAGTATGCTAATGTGCGGGCCTCTCTGATCTTTTATTTAACTATCCACTGCCTTTTTAGTTTGGTTATGTAGAAAATTTCTATTTGACTGAGTATGAAGTCATGCATTGAGTGGGTTTATTAGTGGAACATGCCACACTACTTTTTTTGATTTGGAAGAAATTATCCACAGAGATGACTGTGCATGCAAAGTATATATTTCTAAACATGCACGAGTATCTCAAGACCCCCCTCCCCTGGCCCCCTAGTACTATGGGCTTGATTTGTTGTATTGATGTATCTGTGTGCTGTATTGCATATTTTTCTTTGTTTTTTCTGTTTGACGTCTTACGGAAACGCCTTTTATGAAAATCTCTTCTGCAGTTCACCAACTCTATCCCATATTCCCGGGAGGAAACGCCTCATTGGCCGCAATGTTCGACCGATCTCAGTATCAGTACCCCTCTTCCCATGTGTAAATGCTTTGTCATCCAAGAACACAGCTTCACTGCATATACTGTGTTAGACGGTGGGTGTTGTCTTTTTTTCCTCTCCCCTTTTTTTAACGGATGTAGAAAGCCTGTCTGCCTTTGTCACTTTTCGAGATCAATGAGTGGGATTGGTGTTGGACAGAGTGAGACTGAGAGTGAGCAAAATGAAAGAAAGCACGTGTGAGAAGTTGTTGTTTTTTCTTTTTTTTTTTTAATGAAAAAAAAATATGCGACAAATGCCTGCGAGAGTTGAGAAGAACCTGTGGCTTTGTGCGAGTGTGAGAGGAAGAAGCAGGTACGAGTGTGTTCCTAATGACCATCACCAGGACATTTAACAGCGTCTTGAGATCCCTATGGTCTCCTTTCCTCATCGTTACCCTTTCAACATTAACCCTTTTTAAAACAGTGAAATGTCAAGTGCTTTGAGTAGTTGTATACTTTGCTACCTTTTTTTTGTTTTTTTTCCCCCTTGCTGTCTGGTTTGATGTGGATGCTGTGTCTGGTTGTGTGCTTTATTTTCTCCTTGTTACCACCCTTTCTGTGAAAATGTGATTCTTGTGTTGGTGAAGTCTGTGTGGGAGTAAAACACTTGGGGGAGTTTGAAAGTGTGTTGTGCTCAAGAGTTTGATGTGGAGAGTGTCTGACAAGTTCCCGATGAAAGTTTGTGTTGGAAGTGGATACGAATGCATTTTCTATGTTTTGTGAATCAAAGGGAAGTCTGAAATAAAGTTGATTTTCACTAGGTATAAACACCCTCTTCACAATGAGTTATTTTTTTTCTTTTTTTTTTTAATTGCCACCAACGCTTTAATTTATGTTTAGGAACCGCGGACCAGAACTGAGTTCAGATCGGAATCAGTTATGGAAAAGCCGAAGACTTGGGTGAAGTTCAGTGTTGGCTGAAACAATGGAAACGACCTGTACTTCACTGGTAATACATCCTCAACAAGTCTGTAATAAACGTTCAAACAGACCATTGTCAAACTGGGTATTTGTTCATTAATGGCAACCAAAAAAAAAAAAAAATGCATCTTGATCCCAGAATGAGAATCGTGTCGGCACATGTTTGCAGTTTCTCTATAAATAAGTGGAGTTGGGGAGTTTGTTTTCATTGCAGACATGATGAATTTGTAGAACTGAACTTGTAAGTGGACTTTTATTTCTTTTTATACATTTGAAAATGATTACTGTTAAAAAGGATTACAAACTGAAAATGAACACCTTCTTACTTTAATGCCCTTTTTGTCTTTCAATGTAGATGAAGTCTAAATAACTTGATTTATAGCAGTTGTCTTAGATTCTATATCTGTACCATAGTGTTACCAGTAGGTGATGCTCATGTGTAATATGTTGATAAGATTGGCTTTATGCAAGTCTTTACTGGAGGATTAAACTGCTTTCACCCTTTCAGCCTTAGTGCTCGCTTCTAATTTACTCTTAAGATCTGATTGTTCTGGTTTGTTTGGGTTTTTTTTTTTGTCTGCTGACTTTTCCAGGTTCTTTGTTTAACCTGTGGCCTGTATCGGCTTTAAGTGTGAAGGGAAGCGAGTGTTCAAAGCATTTAATTTAGTTTAAAAACGAAAAGTTCTAAATACACAGTGAAAATACTCCCCTATGAGTAAAGACTGTGCATTCAGTACTTTGTAAGCGTTATGGTTCTTCACTGTTCATTGTATTAACATTTACATGTGATATCTGGGATTCATTTGACTATTGTACCTACCTGTAGGAAACTCCAGTGTGATGTAAAAGTTTCAGAAAGTCTCATGTCTTTTCTGATCGGATTGTAAACATTGTTTTGTTTGGTTTTTTTTTTAAATGTCATGCTAAAAAAAAAAAATGAAGTTGCATAATTATCTGAAAGGTCTGATTGGTTAACTCGGTTCCAAAAAGAATAAATTTGCTTTACAGAAAAACATGCTCAATTTCATAATATAAACACCATTTCACACTCAAGCTTATATATATCTATATACTCTTGTATATGTACAACCATACTCCGTTTTATTTGTTATTAACATGTTATAGTTTGTGTGTGTTTGTTTGAAATGGAAATAAAGCTGAATTCACACTTGCTGTTTGGTCCCTGAATAATGGCAGCTTTCAGGGATGAGACTACTTTAAACGGCGAGAGAGAAAATGGCGGACCGGAAGTCACTCCACAATGCGGAGTTCTTACGGGTTTTTTTTTTTCAATAAACTTTATTTCGAATTTGAACATACAATTGAAAAGACATGGTTTTTTACAAATTTATAAACAGCAGATACACCGAATAGAGCAAAACCTCGATAGCATAAATACATATATTTATGGACAAAAACACCTTGTCCTATATAGTAATATAGTTACTAATATATAGTAATTATATTACTATATAACTGATGCTGTCTGTATATTACTATATAACGGTATAATTATAGAACCGTATATTACTATATAACTGATGTCTATATTTTACTATATAACAATAAGGGTATAACTATAGAACTGTATAACTATATAACTATATTACTATATAACAATAAGGGTATAACTATAGAACTGTATAACCATATAACTGTACATTACTATATAACTGATGTCTTTGTATTTTACTATATAACAATAAGGGTACAACTATAGAACTTCATAACTATAGAACTGTATATTACTATAGCAATAAGGGTATAACTATAGAACTTTATAACCACATAACTGTATATTACTATATAACAATAAGGCTATAACTATAGAACTAACTATATTACTATATAACAATAAGGGTATAACTATAGATCTGTATATTACTATATATCTGACGTCTCTTGATCTTTACTGTTGCACTCAATCTGTTCTTTATTTCTATTTATATATTTATATTAGGATTTACTCTATTTTTCATCATATTAGAGAGGAAAAACTGATACAGTTCATTGTAAAAGACGGTTTACAACCTCTAAATCGGACTTTGTATATATAAAATTTTCCTTGAATAGTAATCGTATTTACAACTACTTCATGCATTTTATCCTTTAAAAAAAAGTGCCAAAAATGACACCATTTGTTTGCAGTAGCCGTCTAACGTTACAAACGCCGGTGAACTCCAAAGTCAACAAACCGTCACCCGCTGCTTTAACCCTGATCCACAAAACACACCAGCTTTACGCGAATGCAAGTGTTTTATTTTGGAAAACAACCAAATGTTTTATTTTGATTCCGTACAGAACTTCCTGTCCCGCGCTGTCGTCTTCGGCGTACTAGGAACTGCGTATTTTTTTCTTTTTTTTTTTTCAATGAACTTTATTTAGAACTTGAACATACAAACATACAATTGAAAAATCATCGTTTTTTTACAAAGTTATAAACAGCAGATATGCCGAATAGAGCAAAACCTAGATAACAAAAATACATAAATAAATAAAAATACATATATATAAGGAAAGAAAACACATACTGAATTAATGTGATTGTTGTGTGATGGAATGTTGTAATGTAATGTGTGATGTGATGAAATGTTGTCTAATGAAAAATAAAAAAATATCACATTAGAAAAACTTTTTTTTGGAAAAAAAAATTATTTTGAGTTTCTAATTTGTAGAGAAAAAAAACGTTTTGTTAATTTGAGTTTTTTGTTAAGTTGAATCAAAATATGGATGCAGGGGTGACGTTAAAGACATTAAGGAATATCTCCTTTCTTGTTTTTAATTCCACACACAACTGTCACGTCCTGTGTTTAAACCTGTATTTAAAAGGCTCTTTTATGGCGGCTCTCGGACTGCGAGGGTTTAGATCCAATGACAGAATCAGGACAGTTGTGCCCCTCCGTGTCTGACACACGGACCAGTGTGAGTTCCTGTTGAGGGTCATGGCTTCTGGAAGATCCTTGGAGTGTGTGAAGTTTCACACACTCAGGTGAACACACACACACACACACACACACACAGGAAAGCTCCACCAGCGCTGAGGTGATGCTGTGTTTACACTTCCACCACAGGTGCAACACACTGCAGCGCGACGCAACCACGGTTCCCTCAGCTGACGTCACCGCCAAGGAAACACAACACTGGAGGTTCATCTGCATATTGAGAAGGTTTTTATTTTTTACATTTTTTTTCATGAGACAATATTACAGTTCCATTCATACACTGCAAGACCACATTCACAACACACAATGACAGGATCAGAGACAACAGACAAAACAAAATAAAAAAACATAGGTGAACCGCATGAGTCACATAGAGACATATGTTGACCTCTGACCTCCTAGGTCCTACAAGCCCTGCTTGGGTATATAGAGCTGAACCAGTGTAAACTTTGTATGTACTTTATAAATGGTTTCATGTCGTGTGTGTTCAATATCTTGTTTTTCCATCCAGTAGGTTATTTTCTCCAGGTTTATTTAGATTTTTCATTAGACATTTACTTATATTATTTTTTTCGGGAAGCGTGAAAAAATTAGGTACATATGATGTCATCCTGAGTTAATGTTTTTTTTTTTTTTTTAAATATTCATTAGATTTTTAATGAGATATTTTTCAATATTAGAGTTCCATTCATGCTCAATAATACAACAACCGCACAACCGCATGAGTCACATAAAGACATATGTTGACCTCTGACCTCCTAAGACCTACAAGCCCTGCTCGGGTATATAGAGCTGAACCAATGTAAACTTTGCATGTACTTTATAAACGTTTTCATGTCTTGTGTGTTCCATATCTTGTTTTTAGATTAGATGCCTTTATTAGTCCCCTACGGGGAAATTTCCATCCAGTAGGTTATTTTCTCCAGGTTAATTTAGATTTTTCATTAGACATTTACTTATATTATTTTTTCAGGACACATGAAAAAATTAGGTACATGTGATGTCATCCTGAGTTAATGTGTATTTAAAAAAAAATCTAGTTAGATTTTTTAATTAGATGTTTTTCAATATTGCAGTTCCATTCACGCACAACAAGACGACATTCACAACACACAATGACAGGATCAGAGACAACAGACAAAACAACCAAAACAGCCACAATCTTTAAACGGAGTGACAGAGTGAGGATGTTGGTACGACATAAAAACCTCCAAATGTTGTTATATTATTCACCCTTTTGAGCTTAAATTCTATACATTTGTCACTTTTTCTATAATCGTGGCACCGTGAAAATTTTTACTTGTCAAAGTTATCAAAAAAAAAATAAAATAAAATTTAGTCTGAAATTTAGTTTCACACCTGTTTCATTAAAATCGATCGAAATTCTGAACGGAATATTGTTCAACTTACACTTATCTTTTCAGTTTGTTCATGTTTATTCACTTTACTTTAAGGGATGAAATTTCTCCGAGTGCGTCAAATAAAGGTGTATCTTAATTCTAATTCTAATTTGAATTGTTTTTTTAGATGTAAACAATTTCGTCGCATAATTAGACTTTTTTCTTTTTTTTTTTCTTCTTTTTTTTTAACTCAGGGAAAAGTTTGGAGTTGACACTATTTATGTATTATCATGTTATTATTTTACTAGTTCGGCCCAATTTAAATCCAATGTACCTGAATGTGACCCCTGAACTGAACGGAGTTGCACCCCACCCCTTTAGATGAACCCAGTCGTTTCTTTGTC
>JAPTHA010000027.1:24168250-24181394 GCA_029814585.1 Gymnapogon annona
ATTGCCAGTTGTATTAATTTAATGACAGATAATGACATGACTCCTTGAGACCAATTGATGACTGTCAAATTAGACAGTCTCGGCCAAGTTTTGAGGTGATTGTGTAAGGTTTTTGAATTAAGAAACTTCAGAAATGTATTCAACATGTCCCCCTTAGGAACATATGAAGTCACAGAATCCTTCCTTTATCGTGTTGGTCATCTTGCTGTCGACACCAGAATCTACATCTTGATTCAGAAAGAGGTTTGAAACGATTTTTTTGTAGCAACACAACTAACAGTCAACTTTTTGATTATAAATTAACATGTTAATGATGTGTTCATAGGCAATTCGTAAATTCAACGTCATTTTGGACAAAATCCCAGCAAAACTTAAGAAAGACAGAAAAATTCTAACATCACAAGAAGCGTCAGATGTCATGTATGTCATTCATGTATTTAGCTTTGCAGAGTGAAGTTCAGTCTGACTTTTTAGTATCCTATACTAATGCATCCTACATTGTATGCTACAGGCTTAGGGTTGCTAATCACATCGTGGATGGTGGTGGTAAGTTTATGGAGATTTTTTCACATCCATCCAGGCCATGACTTTTCCAAAGTGCTTAACAGTAAGCAGATAAAAAGGCTTTCATCCCAGTTACACACCCATAGAAATCCATGTAACACTGACTTCATGTTTTTCTGAGTTGCTTGGAGAGTTGATAGATAGGTAAAGAAATCTGTCATGTCCTCTACAACTGCCAAATATTTTTTCATACCTAACTAAAGGCTGTTTTTCCAGCCGGACATGTTCAGTCTAGCTATTACAACGACTGCTTACTACCAGGCACTAGGCACTTTGGAAATGGCAATTTATTTGGAGTCTTTACCACAGAAGGAATTGCTTCACACATTGTGTTTGTGTTCAGATTATGACTTACAGACAGCCCTGATGGAAGCATTGTGCAGAATGGCCACTTATGAGCAGAGAAAACAGCTTGCAGATCGCTGGTTCTACATGGAGCACGTTGCCAAAGCCTTTATCAAGATCAAAGATTCCGATTTTGAGACGGTAATGCCACTTATTTAAGTGTATTACTTTTAAATAACAAAACAAACAAACAAAATGAAAATAGAAATAGTAATAAAAATAACGATTATTGTTTGTTAACGTTAAGATGTATTACATCAACCTGTATTCTTAGTATTTTTTTTCCCGTGTTTTGCTTTGATTGTATTGGGAATGCAAGTGTCGAGTACCATTGGGAAATCAGCGTTATGTCAAATTTCATGTAAATGTATGTTATTTCAGGATTGTCGTAAGTTTCTGAACTTGGTGAATGGGATCAGAGGAGACAAAAGAAAGTAAGCAGCGCCAGAGTACATTGATGACTGAGGTGTAGTGTCAGAGTTCATCTGCAAGTCACGATAATGTCTTTAAATGTCCTAATTCCATTTTTATATTTCTGTTTGGATGTCTTTTTTAAGATAAACATTTACAACCATTTGTTTGCCACTGTACCAGTAAAATGAGACTTGTATGACTCTGTTTCCCTCAGAGTGTTTTCCTACCCGTCTCTGGAGGTCTATCTGGGCAAATATACGGTCAGTATTAAGATGTTGTCAATGGTCGTGAATGATATCATTTAGTTGATTTGTTCAGTTTTGCATAAAACATCATCAGATTAGTCTGAAAGCACATACAAGGCATTGGAGTGAACTCAGTGTGAAAGGTGTTCAGTTTCAAAGTGGATTCTCCCCATGCGTAGTGTATTTTTTTATTATTAGTAGTTTGTGTACTGTGCTTTGAAAGGATTGTGGTTATGTTGTCAGCTGCTGATGCCGGCAGATGAGAAACTGGAAGAATTCTGGATCGACTTCAACCTTGGCAGCAACAGCATATCTTTTTACTTCTCTTTGGCTGACGAAGTGGCTCAGGTATCACAAGAAAAAAAATTAATAGAAAACAAAATACTTTGCAGATTTATATCGCTCTGAGTTTTTAGGTATTTTGTTTGTAGGAGAGCCAGTGGGAAACGATATCCATAAATGAGAATGAAGTCCAAAGCTACACTGTTACTGGTAATCAAAGCTCAGTTTTTTTTGTTTTTTTTCCTTCAGCTGCTGATTTCAGGAGACAATGCTGTTAAATTTTATATGTCTTATAAATAATATATTTCCTCTTGTTGTTTGTTGCATAGATATGTGTTTTTATCTGTTTTTATGTGTTTTTAAGCTGTATCTCATTTTTGATTTGCATGGTACTTGTTATCTCTGTTTTCTTCCCAATAATTTAGAGGAGGACAAGAGGAAAGTCTTGACGTTAAATTTGTCAGACGTCGTAGCTGTGGGCGTAGTTTCAGGATGCACTCTAGTCATCCACTTCAGCGCCAGCCTGAATATCCTCAGTGTTGTCCAAAGTGTGTACGGAGCCCACAAAAACCAAGTAAGTAAACAACAACACCACTTGTATGTTCTCATAAAACTGGTGCATAGGTCATCTAAATTAAACAAGAAATTGGCATGTTATATTAGCTTCTGAGAATCGGTTTAATTTGGTCAGTCATTAATCAAGTCATTGATTTTACATTCTTATGAAATACACTTGCTGTGAAATATTTGCTTTGGTGCCAGGTCAGGTATGTGTTTGTCTGGATTTATCTCGTTGCCCTCAGCTACAGGGAGATGTTGTGTTCTTGAGTTGATGGAACATTTGCAATGATACGTAACTATCTTTTTCAGGCATTTGTTGGAAAGATTGTAACATCTGTAGGAAAGAATATAGTCAAAGTCATGGCCGAAGACAACAGCTGCCAGGTACAAGAGTGGTCTGTTGAGATAATGCTGTGTGTGGTTATTACAAAAGACAATATGTACATGGTAACATTAATATGATATTATTTAATTAAGTATTTGCGTATTTTAAAGGTGTACGAACCTGGAACAAGAATTGATTATTTGTTCTGTGTCTCTGCAGGTTGTTCCTGAGAGTCAGTTGTCTCTTGGTGAAAGTGAGAAAAATGCTGCCCCTCACTGTTTGCCTGCCCCACCTGCCAGTGCACAGGTGAAAGAATCATTTTATTAAAAACATTTTGACATACTGAAAGTGGTTCTTGTCCATCAATGACACTGATGATGTGCATTAACAATGTGACCTGACTAAAGGACTGTGGTGGGATCAATAAAGTTCTACCTACCTACCTACCTACATACCTAGTCTCATGCCATGTCCAGGTTTTTTTCCATATCCAGACCATGATGAATATCACGATATAATGCTTTCTCAAATAACAATATTTCTAAAATAATCACATGGAAATTCCCATTTCCTGTTGAATTAAAAAAAACATATTGTTGAGAAAAATAAGACACTCGTATTCTGCTATTTATGTCCTCTTTTGCAACCTTTTTTCTATTTCAAGTAAGCTTGTAATATCAATTAATCAATAAATAAATACTTTATTTACCCCGGTAGGGATATTGCTAAATAAATTAAATAGTAATTTAACTAAGCAACTAAATAGTAATGTATAAGATATAAAATCCATAGAAACTGTCTTTACTCTTTGATACCTACGTAGGTGGTAAAAGAGCTTAGAGGTTGATTTGTAATAAAGCAATTAGACAAAAATTTTTTGTCCAGATATATATTGGCATATTGCACAAACATTATCTACGATATATTCGGATTTCCAAAGTTTAAACATGTCTAAAATGATTTCCAAGTACATTCAAGGCAAACAGAGGGCGTTATCTGTCCAAATTTTGCTGACCAGCATTATCTCCACTGGCGAGTCGATTAATTGTTTAATGGTACCATTTGAGCATTTCACTAAAAAGAAAATTTGGTGCTGTATAAATACACTTTGATTTGATTTGAATGTTCCAGTAAATGCATAATCTGTTTTGTACTTTTCATTCAGATAAAGACTCCTGCGTCATCGAGGGTGTCTGTGTCCTCCAACTATATCAACAGCAGCAGAGGAGGGAGTGTGTATGGCTCTAGTTCTGTCTGCGCTTTTCTGCCTTCAAGTAGGTGATGTTAATGTGACAGTAACGCTGTTAAACCAATTACATCATATTACAAAACATGTATTTTGCATTGAAATTAGAATGAATCAATCAATTGTTAAAAATTACATTAACCCTAACTATTATTAATGAGCATTTTTTTCAGAAAGTATGTAATGTTTTTTCACTTCTTTGTTTCATTTACAAAAGTAACATAATAGGAGTTTTTTAACTTGCATAAAACAATATAAGCTAGAAACAAGTTTAGGTCTGATATAATAATATTTTTCCGTTGGGTACTTTTGGCAAAGATAAAGGAAAACCCGCTTTGGAGATGGTTGGCTCTACAAAAAAGCATGAAGAATATTGCTTTGGAGATGTAATAACAACTTCTAAGACAAGCAGTCACTGCACAACACCCAGCAGTACAGTGACAAAGAGCATGGCAGAACAGGTATGATCATAACAGCATTTCCTTGAAATAAAACAGTATTATTGTGATTATCATTACATTATATTTCCACAAACTGTTGACCGTTTTTGCTTCTGTGCTTCCATAGAACAAACCTTTGACAAAAGGAGCAGAAATGGCTCTAACTGGTCGAGGAGATGAACAGGAGTCTCTGGGTACTGAGTTCCTTCACTGGTGTTGACTTTAATCTTGTCTAGAAATACAGATGTGGATGTCAGACCCATTTCAATCTATCTGCCTTTATCTTTTTACTTACTAAAGATACTTTTGTGCCTGATACTCAACCTAAAAATGGGAGAAACATGTAAGAACTGAAGTACATCAAGTTTGTTTGAAAATGTGTTTTTTGTGTGAGTATAGAGACTACTAACTAACAAATTTGTGTACTCAGATCCTCACGTTGGAAGAAATGTTCAGTTTCTGACATGCTAATGATGCCCACACAGAAATTCAGCACTCTGCCAAAATCTCCACTGTCTGGTAAGCAAAGAAGCTATTTACGTTGTCCTACTAAAGCAAAATAGATACCACAGGATATGAACAGAAATGAAAATGGAGACCTAGTCAGTAGTATGCCATATTCAGCATTTTTACAATTATGTGGGACATAATGTTTTGAATCTGACTCCCTTTCTTTAACACTCTATGGTAGACTACTGCTGAATGGGATTAATAATTGAGTTTCTAGTTACCGTACAAATTGAAGTTTGCTTAGTAATTATTGTTGATTTATAGGGTTAGGGTTATTATTGGATGTTGTCTGTCAATTGGATATAGTTACTGCATGTAACATACATCAGTTTTCTTAATCTGTTTATTATTGTTATTTGTATTATCATGACTCCATATATTAAGGAAGATGAAGCTGTGTGTTAGCTTTATTAGTTTGTGTTCCACTATTTGTTCGTACATAATTCTGTACGTATAGAATTATCTTTATTTTTTTGTTTTTCTATTGCTTGAAATTAACACTAAACAAATAAACAAAACAACTTCAGTTTTGCTAGTGACTTTCTTTTAGGTTTCTTTCATTATTATTTGTATGCATGCGATCAAACCAGTCGATTCCTAAATATACGCAAATTCATGACAAATGTCTGTCATTCAACTGTCTGTATTTGGTGAAGAGTCCCGTTCAAGTTCGGCCCAACAGCTGGCGTGTCCTCCCCCAGCATGGCAGCCGTCAGTGTCAGCCTCAGGACCCACTGACCAAAAGCATTTTCACGCCGAGGTCACCCAGTGCCTGCAGGACTTAATAACAGAGAAGAACCAAGCAGCAGGGCCTCAACAGCTGGTTCGACAGAAGACAAGAATATCTGACACCAGCCTGGACTTTAAAGGTAGGATCTCTGCAGATCAGAGTGGCTCTGAACTGTGTGCTCCCAAGCAGCAAAAGTCCCAGAGAAACAACCAGAGCAGACAAAAGAAAAGCAGGAGGACGTCAGTAGAGGCAGATGTTGTTCAGGTGAAAACTCCGGTCAAGGCCACTGCGACCGGTCGCCCGCGGAGGGCAGCGACTGCCCGCCCCGTTGAACCTAACAAGGCCCTCTCCAGCAAGGAGAAGGTACAGATTTAATCAGCTTCTTGTATGTATTGATTTTGGTCATACCGCAGTAGAATGTGTATTGTAATTCATAGACTTTGTACTCTGTCTCTGTCCACTCAGAGAGATGTAGAGGTTGCAGGCAGCATGGTTAAGGTCATCTCCAGCCACTACGAGGTTAATACTCTATGCACAACAAAGGTTACCGCTGATAAAATTCCTCAGCCCTGGGTCGGTCCAGTTATGAGCAGGTATATATATTGTGGTGGAGCGAGGTGTACTTGATTCAGTGATGTAGGAAACTGTCATTTCCAGGGCATCTGTTTAACTGATTATCTTTTGTAACAGGCCCATCTTTAATGTGAACTGGTTTCCAACTTCTAAAGTAAGTGATGATTATTCAACTCAATTCGGGATAAATATAATGTTCTCCTGCTTGGTTTAATAAAGTTTTTTTGTTTTTTTTGCTGTAGAGAAAAATCTATGGTGGTAAAAGCTTGGTGAAATCCCATGGCAAAACCACTCCCAAATCATCACCGCGCAGGTAGTGTAACGTAGCACAAGAAAATGATGTACGTATCTATCCTTGACGGCATGTTTTCTTTAATGTATTTTTGTCTTGTGTACAGTGAGGATGTTTTTGCCTTCAGTATTGAAAAACCAAATAATTGTAGGGTAAATATTACTCTTGTTAATCATTTTAAAGCTTTGAATAATATAAATGTCACAATGGGACTGAGTTATAAATGCATTTTATTGATTTGTAGGAAAATGACAAAGCTTTGAATACGACATCCGCTAAATATAAAAGGTATGTCTGAAAACGGCGTCTGGACTGAAATTCATTCAGAACTTTGTGGAGATTTCTATTTAGTATTTTTCAAAAGGATTCAGATGTATTGTTATTTATTTACACCGTACACATCCTGCTAAAAAAAAATATCGAGGCACTTGACATTGTAAAATTAAGACTATAGAATATAGTACAACAGTAAACACTGGCATCAGTTGTGATCGATGAGTCCAATGAATGATGCTTGTAGTAGACTGTTGCTGTTTTCTACCAGTGTTGTTTCAGTGTCAGGATGCACTTTAACTCCTGAGTTAAACTCAGATATGTTGCCGCGCCAATGGTAGCATAGCTCAATTACAAAAGCTTGGACATTGTTCTGAAGTCACTTAGATCACACAGAGAGAGCCTTATAATCACAGAGAGTAGAAACACCCACAGTATGGAGCCTGTGTTTGTCTGTTATTTTAAATCCACATGAAACGATTATTTCAATGGTCTTCTTATGTGTTCAACAGTGTCGTCGACGACTCCTCATTCATCAGCACAAACAAGAAAAAACAACCACCAGTGGCAAAAGTATACTTTGTCTTCCCTTTCAGCTTGTTAATTGTAACAGTGGTAGGAGACACTGTGTGTTGTAAAAAACAAAAAGACAAGTACATTTTATACACTCTTGCCCATAAAGTTGGAATCATTTTGTTGTTCATGTTCCTCTTTTTATTTCTATTGTTCATATCCATAATCACCTTTAACCAGGTTCTATGCTCAGTCCCTTTTACTGATATATCACCTTATCAGCTGATATATCAGTGCATGCCCATTGACATTTGCACCAGTATCTTCATTTTGGTACTGAATTTGCAAAAGTAATAGACTGGTTGGTAGCGATCTTGCAGAAAAAGATTGTTCTGATAAACCAAGTAATAAATATGACACTGTTCACTCTGAGTTATTTTCTAATTTGTGTTTTGCAGCAGAAGCGACATGTGAAGAAGCATCTCTTCAGTGACACAGACACTGACCGGGCTGGGACAGATATCAGCTGGTTGAGGGAGTCAGGCAGAAAACCCAAACCCACAGTTACCACATACCCCAGGCAGGCAACAGTCAAGCCTAAACCTATATCTCCACACACACCATGTAAGGTTTAAGTCACATACCAATGCTACTATATACTGAAAGAAATGTGTTTGGATTGTTTTGAATGCCACGTGATTTCCTATGCAGGGGATTCTTCCAGTTTACTACCAACTTCTCCAAACCCAGTGAAGGGGAATAACAATACCAGTAAGGTAAGACCGAAATCATGTTTCTGTAGGCCTGTAAGTGCATTATCACAGCCAGCCACAGTGTGTCATCATTGTCCCATCAATGAAAGGCCCACGCGAAGACTAGAGGAAAGCAGCCAGAGAAGAGTGTAAAGCCAGCAGCAGCACATAACAGACCAGCAGCAGCAGGCAGGAGGCCCCAGAGAGCCACAGCGAATACCATCAAGAACTACAAGGATCCAGACACTGACAGCAGCCGCTCAGAGTCAGAAGAACTTTCTCCCAAGGCAAGAAACCTGTTTTCCTCATGCCATCTTTATTTTGGAGGTATATCTTTACCAATTTAAAGCCCTGATTGCAAAAGATACAAACATCAGTATCCATTCAAAATTCCAAAAAGAATCATAAGCATGAACTCTTTGCTCTGTCTTTATGTTTAGCAATATTAAACACATATTTTTGAGCCAGAAATGGAATCATATGACTTTGTGGTGATGAAATGCATCAATACTAGTGGCAATACACAAACAAATCTAAAGAATATAGAGAAATCTGGATTTTATAGGTCAAAACTGAACATGTTCCTGAGCCCACACCAGATCGCTGTACATCATGAAATGTGGTTTTTGAAAGAAAAAGGCTAATCTGAGAAATATGTTTGCCTACCTGTTCTTCAGTAGAGTCTGATAAACCTTAATTTTCTGACAGGACTAAAGCAAATGCCAGACTTACAGGGTTTGTTAGTTTCCATCCTAAAACCACTTCCTTACTCAATATGAAATAAAGAATTAAAATTCTACAATGACACAACAGTAATTGCTGCAGAATTTATGTATTTGTCTGACAACCCGTAGTTTTGTGAGCACTTCAGAGCTTTAGGTCCTAACGGGAAAAAACAAATATTTTATATATAGTGTACACCAAAACTCAAATGAACCACTTCATTGCCTCGTACAGTGTTCATATCTGGTTATTCAGACACTAATTACCCCTATTTCAATCTCTTTCTGACTTCTATTAGTCATTTTAAGCCACGAGGTAGATTGAGTTTACCCAGAACAGGAGGATGCTTTATTTCTACTAATGTAGAGTATGATAGGCTAAAATTGTAGTGTTTAGTCTCCTGTTATAATCCTTATTGTCTGTTTTTTTTTTTCATTGATCAGCAGGAGACAACTGAGAAAATACATAATGTTGCTCAGGAAACCAAAAGAAATGCAAGCAAGCAACCAAGAAAGATCAATACAATGCCGGAGAGTAACCAACTGAGGTCTAAACAGCCAAACAAGTCAAAGGTAGGTCTGCGATCATACTATTTGTGTGTTTGTATGTGTGATTAATGCACTTTGTAGAGACAGACAACACTTCACAAAAAATATGAAAAACAAATCTCACGTCTCATAGTTTAACGATGGGTCCTTTTTCTGCCATAAAGCTTGTCGAGTGCCCTAGCTGTCGTATGGATTTCACATTTGTAATAAGAGAAATATGTTGTTTTCCCGCAGCTGAAGCCCAAGAATGTTCTTCAAGAAACAACCCAAAAAATAAAAAAATCCACCAGGAAAAATGACACCCCTACCCGGGAGCAGACAAAAACATTGAAGGATTCCTGGGCTGCTAGCCAAACCTCTTCATCTCCATCCCCTCCTTTCATCGAGAAAATGAGATGTAAGACTGTGAAATCCACACATCAGCTTCACAGTTAGATAACAGTCATCATTCATACTCACTGGTTCCTCCTGCCTCACTCACATATATTACATTGTGCTGCAGGATCGTGTTTGACCACCCACGCACACTGAGGCGTGGGTTAAATTACGAGAGTTATCAGTTTGGTTAGAGCTGGTGCGAGTCTCTAAGTAGTTCATTTATTTCAAGGAATTGACCAAGTTGGGCTTTTCCCATATTAGGAGAAAAGCTTAGACTTCTAAAAGCTGATAAAGATGAACAGACACAAGAAGAACACACAACATGAAATATTATCTAACAAACATCTAACATCAAACAGCTCTAGTGATCACATAAATCCCACGTTGGTGCCCATTGGTGTAAATGCATTAAATTCATACCCCTTCATTCCAGTACATTGGCACATGCAGGAGAACTTCAAAGACCTTTATTCTAAACACTCTAATGATCATTATTAGGAATGAAAAAAAAACATGTAAATGTAAAAATACAACATCCTATTGATATAATTTTAGGTCAAATCACTTCACTGCAAGCCTAGTCTACTGACCCATTTTGGTTTCATAATTACCAATATTACAATTGAAATTTGTCAAACCTGAAACGAAGTCTCTTGACTTAGTCTGCTCCTCATTCATTATACATTCTGTGTAATCTCATGAATCTATAAAAGTGTAAAACTGTGTGCGTGCATGATTTTACCAGTACACATTGTTGCGTAAATGACCCTAATGCTTACTAACCTCTTAACATTAAATTGGCATGTAGAAAGCGTGTATATATTGACCTTCCACTCTGGGGCCAGCTGTTTGAACATCTGTGCTTATTTTCAATCCCCACAGCTGCTGAGAGGTCAGCCCCGACCTTGGATACGACCTGCTCCCCTCTTCCCTCCCCTCCCCTCACCCAGCGCCAACCCCCACACCCCACCTCCCCCAACTTGATCCAAATGGACAATCCCTCTCCAGTCCCGCTGCTCCCCAAACCTTGCTCTGCAGTCAGCAGTACAGAAGGTTTCAGACCCGCCTCTGTCTGCAGCACAAAGACGAAGCAAAGCATGTCCAAGGCTCACTCCATCCAGTCTGTTCCCTCTCTGCCTTCACTGATGTCCAAAGATTACAGCCACGAGCCCAGTGCACCTTCTAGATCTGGCGCGGCCGAGGTAAAGCAACTAGTTTGTGAACACAATTAGATTGGCTTTCGGGGACTTATCCACCATTTACTGCACATTCTCCCTCATTTCTCATTATAATCTCAGGCAGCATCACCTCGAACATGTCAGAGTTCTTTTTACAGGATTAACATTAGCAGCACGTCAAAGATTTACCATTTATCCAAGTCTTTGCTAATTGTAAATGTGGAATGAGACTTCTGTCTAATTTAATCTCTAGAAGAAGACAGCACATTTGATGTAAATTCAGTTCGGCTTTTTCCCTTCCAGGGTCGCCACAGTGAATTCAATTCACATGTTTGATTTGGCAGGATTTTTTTCTTTTTTTTACGTCGGATGCCCTTCTTGACACAACCCACTGGACACTCGTCCTGGGAATCGAACCCAGGTCCCCTATGCACCAGCCGGGTGCCCGACCAACTGAGCTATCCAGTCTTAAATTTGACTTTGTCCCTTCTTTTAGAATTCTTTTGTGTAATTTGATGAAAGGTGTTTGTGATTTGCAAGACATAATTTTTCATAATGTTAGACGGTTTATACCCAAACTATCTCCACCATTCATTGTACAGTCTTTACAATGCCAGGAGCCCTCCATTCAATATCACAATCACCCTTCTCTATATTTGCTCATGTGGCCTTTCTGTAAATTGTTGTGCCTGTATCTTTGCCTTATAGAAGAATGCAAAACATCTTAAAAATGATCAATAATAGGACGAAGTGTAGAATTTCTTTTGTAGTAAATTAAACACAGAACATAATCTTTACCTAATACATCATCACATTCTTCAGCTTCAAGACCAGTTCTTAGCTTTAACATCTGTAAGTTACTGCTACACTCCCCACCAAATGGAATTCATCGACGTCACTTGACAATCGTGTGATGAACTTCGCATGAATGAAGGGGAGAATTATTAAACAGAAACCATTCATAGTCTGTAACCTTGAACTTTAGGAAGTAGGTCTGTGACCTGAGCATTGCTGGTTGAAATTCCTACACCACCTGACAAAATGTGGGAAAAGAGGTAACACTGGGCTCTGACCACAACCACTGTTGAGGTTTTAAAGATTCTCCAACTTCTGAACCCTCCACTGGTTTAAAGCCTTATCAGCAACATTAAATGAATTTAATGATGGTAGAGTTTACCAATCCATTAATATTAATCAATGTGTGCACCCATGTACAAGTTGAACTTTTACTGACAAATTTTATGCAGATGATGGACTGTGGTGGTTAAATACCCAGTCGTTTGGAAGCATTTTTTTTACTCAGTCCGTCATTACCCTGTCACGTTTCATGGCCTTTCATTGGTTTCTCTGATTCCAGATGAGTCCAGTCCTACATCACCCGTCCTCCTCAGAGCCTCACTCTCCTTTGTCTCTGCCTACTCATCCGCTGTTGACATCCACACTCCTCGACCAGGTCAAACCTCGCAGCGCTCTTCACTCACCAATTCCAGAAGATGACATCAGCCGTGGCTCTTGTTACGGCTTCAGTGAAGAGTCACCTGTTTCTCAGGTTTCATTGAATCATACGTCATCTAAGTCGTCAGTGGTCGTGAGTCAAGTTAAGCATAATAGCACGGCTGTGGTTAAGAAGTCAGAGGTAGACACAGATTTAGAAATACTTCTTATTTGTCTCTTTCAGGAATAGAATAGCCTTTATTGTCGTTGTTTGTGAAATCAGGACTGTTATTCCAGTCAGAGCAACAACGTGATTAAAAAACTCAACATGTGATAAAATATCATTTATGGGTCATTGACATGTAAGACTTTTGAAGAGGTCAATTTTTATGTACTAAAAATAAGTATTAATTTGGCCATTGTTCAAACCTTTTGAAAGTATTCGACGTGTGCATTTATGAAAAAAACAAATTAAATTGATTTTAGTGATTTTGAAGGTGAATTAATGGGACATAGCCTTAAAAAAAGTCATCTGGGGTGACCATACTTCATCTCAAAATGTATATATTTCTTTAACATTCCTAATAGTTTAACCAGTCTCAGTTTTTAAATAAACCATTTAAGAAGGACAGGCTTGTGTGCCTTTTCATTTTTTGCCAACCATGATATTATAAACGTATTCTATAAAGGCCATGTCTCCCTTGTAATGCAGTTACAATAGCCATTTTTAGTATAGTCAAAATATTTGGAGAAATTTCAGTAGTCCTGTTTACAGGGATGGTATATCACATACATGTTGTCTTTTTATGTATTTTGAG
>JAPTHA010000027.1:24503084-24514941 GCA_029814585.1 Gymnapogon annona
TTAAATCAATATTAATCAGTGTATACTATGGTTATGTGTATATCTGTACACATGTTAAATCAATATTAATCAGTGTACAGTGTATTCAGTATATAGTGTGATCTGTATACATTTTAAATCAGTTGTATGGGGTTTAAACTAAAAATGGGTATTGAAACTGTGTAACAAGTGAGAAACTGCCATTATGGAACAAAATTCTAAAATCACGGATGACTGTTTTTAAGGCTATGTCCAATTAATTCACACTTAAAAACACAAAAGTCCCCTTAATTTGGCTTTTTGCATAAATGCATGTGTTCAAAACATTCCAAAGGTTCTAACAATGGCCAAATATAACCTTATTTTTAGTATTTAAAAATGTATCTCTTGAAAAGTCTTATCCATCAACGACCCACACACACACACAGCTATGCCTTTGCACGAAATGAGATTGGACCGAATATTGTATTTGCACTGTAATTCTATTCTATTTTACTGTAAAAGGAGAAACTCTATAATCTTGTTGTATACACACACAATGATAATGAAGGCCACTCTGATTCTGATTCAATACCTTATAATAAAACTAGACAGACTTATTGACTTATGAAGGGGAAAAAATGGAGCATTCTGTGGGTGGAAAACATACCGTGCGGACTGGCTGGCATGGGTGGGTGTGTTGACAATGGTGGGCTCTGGGGAGGGACTTCTCTGTGGGGGTGGGGGGCTCTCTGGCTCTTCGGTCTCGTCTAGAGGCTCTTCTTTGATGTGGACAGGGGGGAGTGCCGGACCGGTGCCCGTACATGTGACCGAAGCGGGAAGTGGCATGGAGATGGAAGAGGACGCCACAGAGGAAGGTGGAGGCGGTAGAACCGGCATCGGGTTTGAAGACGACGGGGGAGGGCCGGTCGGAGGTAGAACTGTGCTGAAAGGGTGAGACGAGAATGGCGGTTGCGGAGGCCCGGTGGGGTGAGACACGGCGACGGAGGGCGGCAGGGGAGGAGCTGGTGGAGGCTGGTGGCTGGATGAGGGAGGGAGGCTTTGGGACTGGGTGAGGACTGGGGGCTGGGCGGGGGGAGGCTGGAGCTGCTGCCCCTGAGGCATGAGCTGCAGCGGTGGAGGGTGTGCTGACGGAGGATGGTGGGTGGATAAAGAACTGAGGGGCTTGAGCGCTGGAGGTGGAGGCAGATTCGAAGGCATCTGTGGGAATGGAGGTGCCGACACGTGAGGTGCGTGTTTGTGGGACTGCGGGTTGGAGATCTGAGGGATGGGTGTGGTCGGCGGAGGTTTGATGTGAGACATGGGCATCGGCGCGGGAGGCAGCGGCTGTTCTCTGGGCGGCTGGCCTACGCTCTGAGAGGACGACTGCGACTGGGAAGGAGGCGTGTGCGGTCTCTGCTGCGGCTGGCTGGATATGGGTGGGGGCGGGACCTGAGACTGACCCACAGGGAAGCCCTGAGGGGGCATGGAGAGAGGGTGAGGCATGTGTGAAGGACCAGCTTGCAGTGGATGTGGCATCGGACCCATAGGAGGCATGGGCCCGTGATGTGAGTTGGGTAATGACTGAGGTGGGCCCGGAGGACCAGGGGGCGGAGCCTGAGTCAGAGGTGAGTGTGGAGAGGGAAGCCTTTGAGGATGGAGGGGCGCTCCTGACTGGATAAGAGACATGGGGCTGGCCTGGGGCATAGGCTGAGGAGGTAGTGAGGTGGAGGCTGCTGTGGGGGACACCTGCGGAGGTTGTGAGGGGGCTGAGGTCGTGGGTGGAGGGGGTGCCGAGGATGCAGCGGAGGTGCCGGGCTGACACTGGATGACTGGAGGGTGTTGGCTCTGCAGGAGCTGCTGCTGCTGTGCAGAGGAGTCCGAGTCGCTCTCGTTGTCGCGAGGACTGGGGATGCTGGGAGAGGAGCTCCGGTTGTCCTGGTCAATGTCTTTAGGATCGCTACTGAGCTCCTCGTTGATGCTACGCCCATCAGAGCTCTCTCCCTCGCCCTCACCCTCGCATTCTGAAGGCGAGTCTGGCCGACTGAGTTCCTGAGGAGACGAGGAGGAAACATGACTCAGCATCTTCTATGAAACCGGGGTTTGTGAAAGTTAAAAAAAAAGTCACATATACAACTGTAAAAACACTTAATGAATAAAATGTCTAATGCTAGACTGCATTAAATCTAAAAGCAACCCAATCTGATTAATGCAAGTGTCACGTGGCACACTACGTTGATTTAAATCCAGGTTAAAGACCCACCTGTTCTCAGCTGCATTTGAATAGTTATTATTCAGAAGTTCAGATCTGCAGTGTTTCTTTTAAGCTTAAAGTTCTTATCTGTTTCGATCCATTTTGTTTTATCCGTTTCATCTATTCATCAGGGGTTTTTTCCATGCCTATACTTTATAGCATCTCTGCTGAAATGCTCTCAATGTCTCATGTAAATCACTTTGAATTGTCTTGTACATGAAATGTGCTCTGTGAATAAACCTGTCTTGCCTATGTGAGTGTGCTTTGGATTAACTACTAGCAGGTTGCACAGGGCGGATCAATGATTATTGGTTTCATGAGGTTTTTAATTTGGCTGGAGTAAAATATCCACAAGGATCAGATTCATGGACTCAAGTCTCATTAAGGAGGAGCTGAAACCCTGAGCAGTACAAAGGTCATGAACTCACTTGTGTCTTGGACTTTTTGGCGCTGGCCCTTTCGGGTTCTTCTGTGTCTGAAGCTCCCTTCTCTCGTTGCCGTTTGGCACTCTTCATGGGTGAAGGAGCCTCCTCTTTAATCTTCTGCAGAGCCATGGCAGTACAGTGTTTAGGGTACACGCAGCTCAAATGTGAAACACTTCCAGGAATTTGCGCAGAGTTTACCTTGCTGGGCTTCTTCATGGAGTCTGTCTTGCTGTCTGTGCTGTCAGTACTTGCTGCGCTTGGTGAGGTACGTCCACTGGAGCGCAAATCCTCATTTGTAGGTGAAGCTCTGCCATCGGGACTGGCTGTCTGCTTCTTACGACCACTACGTAGCGTCGACATCTGTCCAGAGAACACAGAACTTAACATCAGTCATAAGAGAACTTTTACGACAACTATGGATGTAAATGCTGTGTGTGTGTGTATGTGTGTGTGTGTGTCAGTAGTGAAGGTATTGTACGTGTCGTTATGGGTTGCTCTAAACAAACTCCCTCTAGTGCAGGTGCATTTGATTTGAAGTAGGTCAATACCAGTAAAATAACAGCATAATATATAATGTCAACGCTCAAGTTTTCTCTATATTTTAGAGTGAAAAGTCAAATTACATGATGAAAATGTTTACCTCTAACAACTATTATGTTGTTAGAGTGTAATTTTAACAATGTTATGCTTGAGTTCATCATTTCCACACGGACACTGTAACTGAGAGATGACAGTCAATAACAAAGAACATTGTTATAATTGCACTTCTCTTCATAAAAAGTCATTTCAGGTTGTTTGTACTTGTTGAGGTTATTCACATTTTTGCAAAATTATACTTTGATTTACTCTAAATACATGACAACATTTGGAGTTGTGAGTGTTTTTATGCTATTATGGTATGTATTTTACTGGTCTGACCCAATTGAGACTGAATTGGTTTGAATTCGGGACATGAATCAATACTACTTCAGTGTAATTTCAGCATTGCACAGATTCATCCTAAGGGCCATACTGGACCCTTCGGAGGGCTAGATTTGGCCCCTGGGTCACACGTTTGACACCTATGCTCTAGTGGGAGGGGGCTGATGAAGTTGTTTTGCATTTCGTACGCTCGTGACTGCGAGTTACTCCTTGGATAAACTCTGAAGTTATGGATCCTGAAGGTGAAAATAGAGGGATAGACAGGGAGGGGGAGTGTATACGCACCGAGCCTCGGTTCCGTCGGGTCCTCATGCTATGCTTCCCGCTGAGTCCATCCTCTTCCTCTTTCACAGGTTTGAACATAAATGGCGGTGGGTCCACAGGCTTCTCGATGGGGGGCAGCTCACCGTACTTCTTGAAGTGAATACGGCAGTCTGTGCACAGCAAGATGTTCTCCCGGCCCCCGTGGTGCCAATCCTTGGAGGCTGTGGAACGCCATTTACAGTTGTGAAATAACACCCTCGCACAGGTGGCGACAAGTACAAAACAACAAAACAAAAATGATTTTACTACGATAATGGTAGAGTGGAATCAAGACAATATCCACAAACACAACTTAGCACAATATATACGTTAAGTATCGGGTTACTGCTAATGCTGGATTAAACATTGAATTTATGTCTCTCTGTGACTCATGCGGTTCATTTATGTGTTTATTTTTTGGTTATTGTGTCTGTTGTGGTTTTTTTTGTACTCATGGTGTGTGTGTACTTTATTTGGGTTTTTTATGTCTTGTCCGCTGTCTCTGATCCTGCCACTGTGGATTGTGAATGTCATGTTGTGGTATATGAATGTAATGATAATATTGACTTATGAAAAATCAAAACACTATAAAAAAAGAACTTCATGGTTTGCACATTACAGCAACATTATAGAAATCGATACATAGGATAGGATTAACCCCTAACAGTTTAGATCATAGAAAAAATAACACTAAGGGTGTACATAATCATTCATTCAGCAGTACTTAGAGTATACATTAATTTCTATTTAATAGTGAAACATCCAACTGTAAAAATACAACCAAACAACATACATAATAGTAAAGCAGTGATGAGAACTGTGTTACTGGACAATGATATGACTTTTCTTACTGTGTAATTTGCTTATAACAGTATCAGTAGAGTATATTGATAATGCAATGTTATTTGTGTACATCTATTCTGGAAAAATCTTTCTGTACATCTTCAATGTCCTGATATCAGGTGCATTGTCTTATGAAAAATCCAAAATATAAAAAAACAGCAACATTTAATTTCTCAGTAATAAGGTCTGGATGGGTTAACACTATACAGTCAAAGTTATTAGCCACCCTGATGGTGATGGCAGAAATGTATTGTCAGATGGGATCCTGGCACTGGGAGGCAGCTGTGTGGAGAGAGGGGACGGATAATGAGGTAGAGCGAGTGAGTGAGCTCTGGGCTCATGGCTGATTTGATCAAATTAGTCTTGACATCCTCTGATGCCCATCTGTCACACAGCCGCTGTGTTGTGCAGCCTCTCACTGATCCCAATCAGGACAGGAATAGCCAAACAAGTCCGTATGACGAGTGCGAGTGCCTGGAAATGGAATCGAACGTCTTACTGGTAGTGAAACAGTGGCGGCAGGCGTAGCCCTTCAGTTCCTGTTCGCTGTCTTCACTGTCAAAGTCATCTTCGCTGGCAGAGCTGAGGTCCACTGGAGGAGAGAAGACAGGCTTTACTTACGAGCACTCTGACACCACCGACACGTCAGGTCAAGTCTCGCTGCTTCCTGCCTTTGAAGGGGTCAAATATACGTACAGAATTCGCTGGAGGGAGGACGTGACGGAGTGTTGACAGGAGTGGAGGCGGTCCTGGTCTTGATGCGACGGAAGACGGGCTGGCGGCGGTGTCTGCGATGGGCTCGACAACTGGCAGCTTCAGGGGTCTTCTTCCAATAATAGTAGAAGGTGATTAGCTCCCCCTGCAATGAACCGTGGTACACATTGTTGTTAGACGTGAAAAAAAAAAAAAAAACAGAGCGCGCAGACGTTTTAATGAGCGGCGTGTTCTTCTGCACATCTGGGTGCGAAAAGGTCAAAGATCTGACCTCAGATTGCAGAGCTCAAGGCCAACAGTCCGCTCTCATTCTCGTCCCACAGTGTTGTAAACCACGAGCAGACCACAAATTATACGACCCGCGTTTTCAACCCTGTGTTTTCAGTTGATGCCAACGGATCATTTAACCCACTGTTACCCTGGTAACAAAGGAACACATGTCTTGCTTGTAATCTGTCAGTGGGTGTGAGTTGGGTATATCGTTTCTCATTTATTAGCGACAGTTCTAGGTTCCCAGTTCAAGACACACACTTGTAGCCTCCACCCCTTTTCTGTGGATCTGTTCCAGACTTTGGTTCGTCCTTGACCCGTTCCTACACCTTCCACCAAGATTCAGAGACACCAGTGCAGTTCAAGAGATATACAAGTGCTGGAGGAAAACCTCAGGCACTTTAAGTACTTTTTCACTGCTATGGCATGGTAATATTAAACCCAATAATCAAACTCCGACATGCACCAAACCCCCCCCCGCAGGGTCTCCAGTTGGCCTGTTTGATAACCACAGCACTGCTCTGTGCCAAAACATGTCCATGTTAGTTCATTGGGTGACATTTTTGCCCGTGCTCCAGTGCCTCTCCTCTGCTCCTCTAACAGCGACACCAGCTACTGTCAGCGACCCAGCTCAGACACAACAAATGCACAAGTATCGCACACTGTGCATGACAAAAGCGATAAGAGTGGAGCCCTGACATGACACATACTGTATTTCACAGAATGCTTTTGCGTTTTCTTCAATTTTTTAACTGAAAAATCAGAAACAGTCACAATCAAAGACAAGTGGTTTAGGTCAGTGGTCCCCAAACTGCGGTTCGTGGACCAGAACTGGGTCACACAGAAACACAACTTGCAATATTTCCATTTTATTTATTAGTGGACTCTGAACTACGTTTTATTTTGAAAAACTACCAGATTCTCTCTGCCACAT
The DNA here is from genome assembly GCA_029814585.1 of Gymnapogon annona. Lineage (NCBI taxonomy): Eukaryota > Metazoa > Chordata > Actinopteri > Kurtiformes > Apogonidae > Gymnapogon > Gymnapogon annona. Next base: position 24,509,707 of record JAPTHA010000027.1, read on the forward strand.
CTGTTTATGACTGTCTTGACACATGTCGAGATGCTGTCTCGGTCACATGTTACCCACATCCACTACCTTCTTCAAACAGCCGTCCTAACCGCTAACACATAACACATTAGCACCAAATTGAAAACTCCCAAAATGAACAAAAAACAAATGTCTTCGTAACATTCCTTTGGCAAAAGTGATAAAATGGCACTGGTATTTACTAGTGCCATTTCATTTTGATGCATTTATCCGCCACAACTTAAAGGCTGGTCTGTGAAAATAGTCGGACATTAAACTGGTCCGTGTCACAAGAAAGGTTGGGTCCGGCTGGTTTAGGGGAATACAATGGAGCAAATAGATACTAGTCGTGAATGCTGTGTGTCAGTGGAAGGCTGTGGTGGGTCAGTCCATGCCAGGATTTGAAGCTGGCCATGCATGTTTGTGCTGCGGCCTCGTCTGTCTCAGGATTAGGCGAGTAGGCTCGCTGAATGCAGGGATATTAGGATCAGTGCAATGGTGGCTGCCTGGGTGGCAGGAGCCTGAATAGGAACAAAAGAACATGTCAGGCAGAGCTTTGGCGCTACAAATAGGGAGTGAAATGGCTCCTCGCCCCTTCACTGGAAGAGTCAATTGAACTTTAATCAAACATTCGGAGGGGCGCCCTTGCCAGCGAGTGAGGCGGATAAATCCAGTGTACAAAAGGCCGCCAGGAAATCAATACCCAACTGAAACATTAACACATGCAATCATGGATCAGAAAGCACTTTGCCGAGGCTGCCTGTGCATATTAACCGCCGCTTTTTTCCGGCCACACTCGTCATACACAAGTCTTGAAAATTGGCGACAGGACTCGGGGACAATTATGTCGTTTCCTGTGGAGCCTTGCTTTCCTCTCCCCCCCCCCACTCACCCTGAACTCTCACTTGTTTTTCGCCGTCTTCCATCGCATCTACGACATATTCATGAAGGTGTGAAGGGATTGTTAGGTGAGCAGTACGTCACCTGTAATCTTTAAAGCCCAGAGGCCAGGCGTCTACTGTCTAAAGTCTCTTAAACTGCTGTTCAACAAAGCTCCCGGGGTTTAATGGCTATTGATTGTTTTCCTTTTCTGCCTCAGCTGAGAAAGTTGACATAAATTAGTCTGCACTGCTCTCTCAGATGCATTAACAGCCTTTTCCGGAACAGCTTAACACCGTCTATAAAAATGACCTAAAAAACCCAACGGAGGCTGGGAACATTATCAACAAAAGAACAAAGGTGGGATCCTTCATATTCATATTTACAGATTCCAATTTTACCAAATATAACACTTTGGTTCCATGCACCAGTTACGGTACTTTTTATGTGGTCCTTATCTTCAAAAAAAAAGTGAGACATCTCGAGGCCCGGCTGGTTTCTTGTCGGCTGCTCTGAAAACACAGGAGTTGGCCAGAGGTTGTTCCCCTTATCGCTTCAACAACTTGTGCAAATATCTGACATTAAGGCACAACTTAAGTCTTTTTCAATCACTGCTTTGATTGGCAGCAAATTCTGGACTCAGTGGGTTTAGGCCAGTTTAATGAGATTTCCCTTCATGTGGGTCTTAGGGGAAATTCATATCTATGAGTGCCTGTAGGACTCCCATCTTATCAGGCCGAGCAGCACAGGGAACATTCACTCAGGGTGTTCAATGAAACCTTCTCACATTTCAGGAAAGATTAAGGTGTTCCTCTGTGTTATGGTAAAGCCATTGCGCTCCTGTGGAAAAAAAAAAAAAAGAACTGTCCCAAACCCACAGTGTGCGCTTCGGTTTTTTTAAACGGCCAAAGACTTCTGCAGATGAGCACATCTGGAGTTTTGGGAGGGATTCCACATGCCTTACCGAGCAGGAGCAAAGAAAAAGCAGCGGGGGCTCCTTCAAATATAAAAAACAGGGATAAGAAAGAATGAGCTCAGGTAGATTCAGAGCCCTGAACGCAACCCTGCTATAACGTGCCCCGACAAGAACAGAACACCTAATGATTATTATCCGGTCGAAAGGCTCTATTATGTTGCCATGTGTTTGTGCATCTACTTCAGCTGGAAACTTGGTCGTGTGCCTCCCCTCTTCAGCCTGGCCGGGCCCGGTCGGGAAAGTGGGGCGCAGGTGCTAACGGAGGGAAGGCAGGCGTCCTGATGTGAAATCTAATTGAAATGTGCAGATCAAAAGTGTTGAGCGGCGCCGAGCGCTGGCTTTGCTCTGTGCTTAATGACTGTTCCCAGCAGCGCCTCTCTGCCTCCTCACTGCAGGCTGACAACTACACGTACTCCACAACAGCTTGGCAGACACAGGGAAAGGTCACCCTGCCTCTCCATCACTTACACTATGTCAAGTACTATTATATTAGGCCGCCGCTAATGAAAACATTATCTTGAGCTCTTGAATGGGAATTAACAGGTGCACTGATGAACCGCCGCCGTCACAGGTAAATGAAGACCAAAAAAACAAAAAACAAAACAAAAACAAGATGCTTCAGATGAGTTATTTGTGGTTAAGAATAAAGAAAAATAAATCACATGTTGTGGTGCACGAATATTACATTTGCAGACACAACAACCGGGCATCAAAAGAACCATGTTTTACTTGAATTACTGCGGTTTGGAAACAACATGTGAGCAGTTACCAAATAAAAGTCCTTTTAAATTAGTTTAAGATGGAGTAAAGTGGATCTTGACCTTCTTTGTATTCATGTTATTGGTTTGTGACGAGTGTGTTCAATGGCTTTGGTTGTTTTGATTCTGTAATCCATTCCTTTCATGTATATTATTGGACGTACATCCTCCACCTGTTAATTGTGTTGATGACTGTGTCTTCCTGGTTAAATCAGTGAACATTAGGTGTGAATTTGTGTCAAAGTGAGACTGAAGCTGCCTGCTGTCAGACACGCACATATGTTTGATTTCTTTGTGTACTTCTGTCTAAGTCACTTTGTTATGTTGCCGTGCCGCCAATATCAACACTTTACTTTCTGTTTATCCTCGGCGATGGTGGCTGGTTCGCAGTTTGCATTTACAAATCCAGGCATCCAAACAAACTCAAGTTTGTCTTCATAAAATTAAGACGGCAGTACCAACACACTTCATATTTCTGAACGCGTTCTTCAAAGTCTAGAGGAAGAAAACCTGATAGAAATCGAGACCCGTCCTGGCCTCAGAGCAATAATTTTCAGCTGTCCACTAAATCACTGCGCGGCAGTACAGAGTGTGCTGCCGCTCCACAGAACATGAGATAGTGACAACATAAGCTCGGTATTATAAGGCCTTTTAAAATGCCTGCATCTGCAGGAGCTTTCTGGCCGTTGGATTATCCGACAAGGAAAGGGCTTACCATCCTATCACGACACTCCGGGCCTCAATTCCAGTTTTTTTGCTACTTAAAATGGTCGCCTGCATAAACCCGTGTAAATATGAAATGGAAGTGGTGCTCTCAACTGTAAACACTCATATTTCATTTACATTAATTCAATCGTCCATCAAGAAGAAAAATTACAAACCATCGTGTCCGAGCTGGAACTGGGACAACGAGAGGGGGGAAAACTTAGCTTTTAGAATTAACAACCTAAAAATGTCTCTCATGTAATGAAAACTAACGCCACGACGGGCATCCACAGTCTACTCAGCTTGGTCCTAGTTCCTAAAGCAAACAGTGTCTAAAGTACATTTAAGGAGGGGCATTTTTGCAGTTTGTTCTAGAGTTTGGCGTAATAACAGAAACCTGGCAAATAAGAATCATGCCTCAGTAACAACATATTTCCCTTCAACAGTGGACCGGTGCTGCATTTGTGTTATATTTTATTCAGGTTTTTACAGGTAATAGATGGATACGTATTCCAATAAAAACAAAGTATGATTCTTGTAAGTGATGAAAGTCGTTTCATTTCGTAAATGTAATTAGTAGTGTTAGGGTTAGGACAACAAGAGGGGGAAACTTGGCTTTTAGAGTCAACAACCTAAATATGTCTTTCATGTAACAAAAACAAAAGCCAGGACTGGCATCCAGAGTGTACTCGGCTTGGTACTTGGTAGTAGTTAAAGCAAACAGTGTCTAATGGAGTGTTTAAGGAGGGGCCTTTTTGGAGTTTCTAGAGTCTGGAGCAATAACAGAAACCTGGTCAATAAGAATCATGCTTCAGTAAAAGTATATTTCCCTCCAACAGTGGACCGGTGCTGCAGTAGTGTTATATTTAGTGTGCTATTTTGTGTTGTATTCAGGTTTTCACAGATTAAAATGGCAGATCTTTAACATTTCACCATATCCTACCCACACTAAAACAACAGGTGATAGATGGAAACGTATTGTGTTCCAATAAAAACAAAGTACGATTCTTGTAAGTGATGAAAGTCCTTTCATTTCGTAAATGTAATTTGGTAGGGTTAGGGTTAGGACAACGAGAGGGGAGAACTTGGCTTTTTAGAGTCGACAACCTAACCTCTGGATTGTAAACACTCATATTTGATTTACATTCATTCAATCATCCATCAGGAAGAAAAATTACAAACCATCGAGTCCAAGCTGGAACTGGGACGAGAGGGGAAAATTTAGCTTTTAGAATTGACAACCTAAAAATGTCTTTCATGAAACCCTAACTAAAGCCAGGACTGGCATCCAGAGTGTACTCGGCTTGGTACTAGTTGTTAAACGGTGTGTAAAAGTACGTTTAAGGAGGGTCATTTTTGGTTTCCTGGAGTATTTCCCTCCAACAGTGGAGCGGTGCTGCATTTACTTTATATTTTGTTTATCATTTCGTGTTGTATTCAGGTTTTCACAGGTTAAAACAACACATCCTTACTATTACACCATACTCTACCCACACAAACACAACAGGAAATAGATGGAAACGTACTGTATTTCCAATAAAAACAAAGTAAGATTCTTAGTAAGTGACGAAAATAGTTGCATTTCTTAATGTAATTAGGTTTGTCATGTGCCATCTGCTCCTCCGTCTTATAGACCGATATAGTTCGTCCTGAATCCACTGTACAACACGGAGCAGGATGAATGTGAGTGGGATTGGAGGGTCCTCCAGTGGGCTCGGTGGTCCTGTGAGTGCGGGCAGGGCTGAGGGCGAGGGCTAAACTCATGTATTTACACCCTCATCCCCTCTCAGGCCTGGGCCTGAACAGATGGTTTCTGTTTTTCCTGGCAGATTTGTGACAGAGCCACAAAAGGCCCCTGCTTTGACATGAAGCCAAACGGTTAAGGCCGTTACTGGCAAGAGCAGGGGAAGGAGGAGAGAA
>JAPTHA010000027.1:24615081-24625889 GCA_029814585.1 Gymnapogon annona
GTGTGTGTGTGTGTATGTATAGATGTATGTTGGTTTGGTTGGTTGTTATGCTGTTGTGCCAAAGGAATTTCTCCTTGCGGGACATTGAAGGCCTATTGTATCATATTGTACCGTATCTGCAAGCGCTTCGATTCTTTTGTGACGCTGGAGTTAGTTGAGTGCTTTTTGTACGCTAATGGTATCTGGTGATTTGTACAGTCGCTGCTGTAGAGGGTGCAGAAATTTTAGAAAAAAAACAAAAAACAAATCAAAAAACACCCACGTTCTGTGTAGAGACATGCAATTATGGACGCAGGCTAAAGAAACAGCTGTGATCTTAGTAATGGACTCTGTTAATGTCAAATGACTCTCTTGCTGCACAAAAACCAATGGTTCCTCAATGTGGAATTTGTCTTAATCCACTCCGAACTGCTCTTAAATTGTTGCGTGTGATAATAGATACGAAGGAAGGATAAAATGTGCGAAGTGCTGGTTTTCAGCCGTGTCACCAGGTGCAGCCGAACCTGTGTGGCTGAGCAGGGACATCTGTTTGACAGCATTAGAGCCATCAGAGCCCGGCCATAACCACAGATTAAATGGCACTAAATCTGGGGATTAAATCCACGTATGAATAGCTCACATTGATTTTTGCAATCCCTTCACCAACTCTAGGATTTCCACAGCGACAAACAATGTGCCCATCAAGTACACACACACACACACACACACACACACAAACACACACAGGCTCATCCGCCTCAGTTTTTTTTTTTTTCTCATACATGCCCTAAAATCACTGTGTGACTAACTTATCCTTTTAATCTGCTCCCGTCTCAGCCTACACACTGTATCCAAACAGCACAGGGCATGAAACATCCTTCTTTCAACAAACTGTCCATCCATCTCATCTCCCCCCCTCCTCCCCGGTCACAACAGAGCAGCAACTAAATCAAGCTCAACAGGCCTAGAAACGTCCATTCTAATATTCCAGTGCGTGTGCTCATGTGAAGGCACGGCACTCGGCGAGTTGAGGGTTAGTGTTTGTGAGCGCCGGGGAATGCAAGACTGTTCCTGTAGAGGTGGAATGGTATAAACAGAACAGGAAGTAAACCGATATGGATTTGTTCTGTGGTTTGAGTTGTTACAGTACCGTGCTGATCCTTCGCAAGATCTAAAGTGGCAAAGACATAACTGCAACAGTGGGAGGTAGTAATACATTAAAACCGTGCCCAGCTGGAAACAAAAGACGAAGCAGAAAAATCCAACGGTGGTGTTACAGTGATGCTTGAGCAGGATAATACTTTACCCGGAGTGAGTTGGAGAGGCGGTGTCGTTTACACTCCAGCTTTCACTTTAGCTAACATTTATCAGGATCTTTTTTTCCCCCCTCCGTGTTTATCTTTGTTGAGTAATAAAATCCAATAAACGAAGAAAGTATCACTGCATTAACAAAAAAAAAAGCTGCCTCTCTTTTCAACGTTGCCTTGAGCTTGCTAAATGTGAAATAATAAAAACTAGACAACACAACGTTCGCTTTGTTACTGGGGAGAGATGCTCGACTTGTGTGAAATGCATTCTAGTAATACGACGATAGCTGTCGCGCAGTTCCTATCCTAGTGTTTTACACTTCAAGAAAAGAAATGTTAATTCCCGTGCAGGTCCTTCGGGCGCCGTTGTTCACGTCTTCTTTAGCCGAGTGAACTCCACGGATAAGTGAGGAGACGCATGCTAGCATTCATTCAAGCCTCCGAGACCTCTCTGACCCGAGAATCTCCAAATCCTGCGCTCAACCTCCAATCGCCGTGGACCACCGGCTGCCTTTCAAGTTGGCTTAGATCACAGACAAATGCAGTGCTTTCATGACTCGGGTTCGTCTCTCCTCCTGCCAGTGTCTCTGCCTGTCCACCACACGCTCCACAGAAAAGCCATTATTTTAACACCAGGCTCACGCTAACCACTTCAAACACCTCCGCAGCTAAAGATAAAGGAGCCAAGGATAGCCTCGGCGCGTCTCCACTATTAACACACTCAAAAACCAGGTGTCGGGTCTGTTAAGATCCAAGCGCTGATTCATAGAAAAGACTCAATAACGGTTTTTTCCCGTCGCTGCTTTGGTCACTGTGGTTGTGTAAGTGGCCCAAACCTTCACTGGTTCAACCAAAGATGGCCGCAGATGGTCACCGGGGTTGACCTTAGCCTCGCATCAAACCAAATGAAAGCGATTACCTGATGATTAGTGCGCACCGTGAGGCAGCTTCATTAACCTTTGAGAGTTGTGGAGGCAGCAGTGTCTAGCCAAGTGGAATGCTGTCCTTACTGCCTCAGAAACAGACAGGAGTGAGGTGACGTCGACAGGGGGGGAGGGGGGGAGGGGGAGGTGAGCAGGGAGGAAGGGAGAAACTCGGCGTGACAGTACAGCAGCTCCCCATTAGGTAAGCACATTGAGCCGTCAGGCCGGCACATTCATCAACACACAGAATGCCAGTCAGCAGCGCCGGCAGGTTAGCCCGCCTCGCTACGGCGCTACCCTTACTGTGGTGAGCCACGGCAGGGAGAGAGTGACACGGAAGCATTTGCAAAGCAGATTTGGACCATTCTCTCACTTAAGCATTTGGCTATGCAACCCTTTCCAAAGCGTCGCCAGGGTGGGTTTTTACTCGCATTTGCCCGCCGTTCCTAATAGAACGGCCACGGGCGGCTGATGATGTCGTTATCGTACATGCGCCGTAATTGTCAGACGCCGAGTGTGCCAAGATCAATGGACGGCAAAAATCTGGATCAATTGATTAGTCCGCCGCTGTTAAGCTGCTAAAACATATTTCGTGTGCAGTCAGTGTGTTACTGGATGGGATGTGAATGAATTGGGTCGTTGCCGGTTTTTCAGACGGCGGCATCCAGACACCGGGTTAGGCAAGTGGATGGTTGCCATATGAGAAGTGAGCCGATTTGGCAGAGCTGATGAGCCTCCTGCGCTTTTAATGTCAACCACAGCACTACCATTATATACTGAGCTCCCGATTCGGGTCGAAATGACTATTTAACATTCCCCCCCCCAAAGTCAAAACAAACAAATTTCCGTGTAACGTTTCTGTTTTGCCATTGTGTCTTTGACATTGCAAATAGTTGAGCGTCATCTCTGCATTTGTATTTGGAAAACCACATTAACCAGTTCTGAGCCAGAGAGCAGTGGTTCAGTACAGTGCCGTGTGCCTTTTCCACAGCGTTTGTCACAACACTAAAACATGCATGATTAAACATCTGAAAAGTCAACAATCCTAGAGTGAAGAAAAAAAAAAAACGGTATCATCACATTAAATTAAACCGCTAAAGGAGTACATTATTACAGCTTTGGCAAAGAATTATATTAATTCCAAGAAAAACACATTTTCGCTTCGTTAACCCAGTCATCCTTCCACATACATAAATAATCTTGTGCTGAACTGTCTGTCACACCCTTAATGCTAAAAGAGAGATCCTTTGATTTTGCTTTGTTGTGGAGACATGCATACAAAGACAATCATATCTATTCTTTCAGCAAAAATCCAGTCAGCCGCCGCATCTTAAGAGCAGTAAAGGAGGAAACAAATAGCCTAATGATGCTCAAACACAATAAACAATAGTAAACAAAATAAGAACGCACAACCACACTATCATTTAATCCGGCACAACATCCCATCTCAACAAAAAGGATTCCCCATATCTGTTACAAAAGCTATAATTTATTGCACTGCGCTGCTTATATTTACTTAGTGCATCTTCTTCCTGCACTGCAACCTTTCTTAAATCATAAGCCCCCCCCACCCCCCTTGCCGCTAACTTGGTCTCAATCATGACCGTAATTTGAGAGCAGCCTGATTGTGTTAGGAGGGGAAGCTGATTGCTGTGATGAGCAAAGAGGTACTGAAGAGAGGAAAGTGGGCCATCTACAATGAACAAATAATGACATCAATAACAGCCGCCGTGCTACGAGGTCGTCAAAGAGACTGGATCATTCTAAGTCGTTGACCTGCGTGGCCAACTAGCCAAAATACAAATTTATCTTGCGGCCCAACCTTGAACTACGCACCGTTGGCGGTGACGAGCAGTGCAATATAAATCTTATTCTTAGTCAGGCCGTAGCATGTGCGAGGGTTAACGCCGTCTATTGTGTGTGTCGACGTCCCTTTGGCCGCGTGATGCCAACTTATTTCCGTATACAAAAGGCTAATGCAGGTAAATCACACATAGTGGACTTTGAATGCTTGACACTAAGCTTCCCGGCGTACTAGCTAGCTCAAGTGGGCGAGAAATGAACCTTGTTATGTGTCCTGACACTGGGCCCTGCTCCTCGGCAAATAAAAACATGCCTCTCACTTACTGGCTGCCTGCGCCCACAGCCCAATACATCAGCATTATAAAGGAGCTCGGCAGCCTCAAGGTCAGCTCAATTTCCTCCTGCCGTTATGAAGTATCAGAATCACAGCGAGAGGGGGCACCCACACACATGTAAAGAAATGATTTAGGGAGAGAGGAAAGGGGAGGGGAGATAGAGGAAGAAAAGAGAGAGAAGAGAGGGGAGGGGGTGGGGGGGGATTTGGAGTGTGAAGGAGAGGCGGTGTGTAATACAATGGGGAGCTGTGACAAATCAGCAGGAGAGAACTAGTCTCTTCTACAGTAAGGACGTGTGAGCGCGGGCATTTGTGAGAAAATGTAGAGAACATTAAGCCTACTTGCTCATTCCACACTCTAAGAGAATATAGTAGCCCGTAGTATAAGTAATGGGATTAAACCGGTTTTGTTTTTTTTGTTTTTTAAACAAGCCGATTCTACTTGTGTAATCGCTGAAGTGTGGTCTGTAAAACTACAAAGCAATTAGACCTACTAAATTATTGTTTCGGAAAAACGTGAATACATTGTTTACCGTTTACTGTAATTAAATTCGAAGCTGTTACATGGGCATAACAGCGACCTAACGCAAAAAAAAAAAAAAAACAACCTAATGCCTTTTTTTTTTTTTCCTTTTGAGATCCGGGCCCATTCATCACATGCCCAAGCAATTTGATAAATTACACAGAAGCATGAAAGCTGATCATGTGCATGGTGGAGACTGTGTGTGCGTATGCGTGTGTGTATGTGTGTGTGTTTGCTTCTGCCGCCTGAGTCGGCAGTCATCCTTGGCTGCCTCGCTGGCTGAGGTTTGACATCTTCAGCTAAGAGCCTGGGGAAATAACGGCAAATTCACTTAATGGCACCACCTCATTTATTCCTCATACAGGGAGAGGAAGAGGGAGGAAGAGTTCCTTGAGGTGTTACAAAATGGCTGTGTGCTTTCAGCGATGCTGCCGTCTCGCCTCACCTTAAGACTGCAGGTGTGTGGGTAAACACAAAGTGCATTGAGATCCATCACAGCCTTGGTCAGCCACCAGCTGTAATTTGCACTCAACTTTGACCCTTTGTGGGGGGGAAGAAAAAAAACAAAAACAAAAAAAACAGGAATCCTTGCTGCTGCTGTGAAGCTTTTTGCCATGACAGCTCAATCTGGTTTGATGTGTGTGTGAGAGTGTGTGTAAGGACACCTATTTGTTTGCGATGACGCATCTGTGTAAAGACACACACAGGTAAAATGTATTGTATGTACTAAGAAAAAAAAAAAAAAGAATGCATGAAAATCCGGGTCAATAACGATTTGTGAAATAACAATGCGGTCATTAGTCGATGCTGACAGTGATGTTATTGTCCTCCTCTGTTCCAGGAAAACAAAGAAATATGCATTTAAAAAAAAAAAAATTAAACACACACCTCATCGTACTCAAAAACAATAAGAAAAAAAAAACGGCGAGACCACTGTGGATACAACACTATAAATCAGCCACTTGAGTGAATGGCATCGTCCTTACAGTCAGCCAATGGCAACCAGTGGATGTTTTTATATACTCTGGTGTATATATATATAACTGTCTCATAATAACGCTCACACAAAAGCACAGACTTAATGAATGCTGCCTCTCAACAGGATATTTGTGTTAAGAGCACGAGAGGGGAGTTATAACCGCTAAAGACACGTCGCAGATTTTGTCACAAAAAAAAAAAAGAGGAAAAAAAATGCTTGCCCGTTGTGTAGAAGGTACATTTGCTGCCATGTAGGTCTAGAGGTTTTTTTTCAAAGAGGCTACAGATGTTACAGCAGTGTTTACTCTGTATTCATTAAGCGGCGGTACACCACCACTGCTGCAAACATATGTACAAACATTATAATTTGGCTTTAATGCTATCTATAACTAGACCAAGTGTAGTCCAGATGCTCTACAAGTACTAATTCTGTAATAATTAAAAAGATTTCAAAAATATATATATATATTCCAAGCTCAGTTTAAATATAACTAAGGCCCAAAAAGCAGCACGGGACACAAACAGAATTATTACCAAAGCGTGTTATGGCTTTGATTAATTGTCGTTCTTTAAATAGACAAACAGATTAGAAGTTGTTGTTGTTATTCTTTTGTCAACTGTGATCCAATTAAATTTGCATTTGTAACTCTTTATTAAAAGAGGAATGATGCGTTTCAATTTTTTTTTTTTTTTTTATTTACAGGAAAATAAATTCCCCACGCAACTGGGAACTGGGAAAGGGAAAAGAAAAATCAAGAGTGGGGAGAAGAAAAAAAAAACAAAAAAAAAAAACCCTCGCTCCAGACCTGCATACATTAATCTGCTCATGGCTGCAGGTATGCGTGTTTGTGCAGGTGTAAGTAAATATATGCGTATGTTTGTGTGTCTCTGCGGGGAGTGTTTCAGAGCCAGAGGTATAATGGCCCTACTCCATCTTTGTGTGAGGTATTGCAAAACAATCCAAAGCCGTGTACAGCTGCTGGGAGGCAGTCTGCTGGCTTTGCACTTGGATATCATCTCTGGGTAACAGCAGGTATGCTATCAGTGCCTTTCCCCCCCACCCCCCAACACCCCCAATCCCCTTAGGGCTATTTTCAGAGCCTCTGACCCCGGCATGACTGGCTGGATGACGTCTCTGTGCCAACAACACAGGAAGAGCGAGACCCACTACCACGCCGTCGCTGCTTCCTCTCATCTGCACGACATTTCACTCCACCGGTCCCGCCATTATTCCAATGTTGTACCAAAAAAAAAAAAAACACACACTCTTTTGGCTCACACAGTTTGCCTCTTCAATGACTATGTTTACAAGGAGTACAGCATTCTAATAACTTATCCGACCGAGACAACTCACTGAACCAATGAATTATAAATTGCCGTGCAAACAGAATTTTCCAATTACCTTTACCTGAATACAGTCATACTTAGAATAAGCTTAATCACATCAGGACACGAGTTAAAAAACGGGCTTAGTGAAGGGCGTTTTAGATGTACGGTGTATGCACCTTAATGGAATTATGAATCACAATGAGAAGTGTCTGATGAAACAGGCTTTTCCATCTGAATCAGCTTTTATGTTGCTGTAAGATGAATGGCACAAAGCACACTGTTATTGCAAAATCTGTACAAAGGCTGTACCACTGTCGCTTCAGCACAAAGAGATATGATGTAAGGATGAACACTGGAGAAAACTCGAGACTCGAGCATCTTCATGGAATCGTTACAATTAAATCATGATTTGATCAGGCACAACATGCTTTACCTGACTATCGTTGCCAAGTGGGTTGTTTTTTTTTTGTGTTACACACGAATATATTGAAACCTCTTAGGCTTTAAGTTTTAAACATAGAGCCGTCACAATCATGAAATGGTAGTTGAGGACAAATAACTGTGAGTAATAGTTTCATTGTCCGTTCCTGTTCATTTCGTCCTTCATTTGAGTCATACATGTACTCGTATATAATAGTTTAATAGCAGACATATACCTTCTAAAGAGTCATTTTCAGCTACAAGCCATTGAACTATAGTAATAGGAAAATACCAGATACATTTAGACGGTGACTAAAACTGTAGAGTAAAAAGGACAAATAACTAAAATGTACAAAGCCTGTTATAAAATACAATAATAAAATACAAATGTACTTTCATCTTGTCTGCACTACTGTTGTATGTACAGCAAAATGACAATAAACTTCATTTCATTTGATACTTTGGTAAAAGACGCCCATTATTTAGTATTTACACACAGCTGTAGCATTTAGCGTGTTTTGTAACTGGGTCCATGACATTAATGTGCATTATGGTTAATAGCAATACATGTTGAATACTGGATATGAACCTATTCAAGGTAATCAGCAGAAAAGAGTGACTTTCGTAGTATTTAGGCTCATACATGAAGCAAAAATGTGGTCGGCTCAATTAAAAGGAGGTGATTATGGGATAAATGTCAGGCGTACGCTTTAACTTGGACCAAAGGAACAATCTGAAGGTCACTTTGAGCAGGACTAAAAAGGAAGGGCACAGTGGGAAGTCAGAGAGTCCTGCGAAGAAAAAAAGAAACTAACAGATCAATGGAGTGGAAAGAGGGTGGAAAACCAACGCCATAATGTACAGTTAGCACACACTTCTCTGGGTGTTCTAACTGATGCTCATTAATTGCATTACTGACTGAGTGCCGTGTTGCTTGGACACCTCCTTGCTGCTCTCTCGTCTTATAAAAAGCCCTCGTCGCCTCCTATCTGAGCCAGCGGCTTCCCACTGCTCGGCTCCCCACTGCTCGCTTGTCAGCCCCCTTTCCATCCTTCTCTCCGCACCTGCACCTGACACGGCGAGTGTTCTGTCACCCACCTCTCCTCATCCCCCTGGAGAAACCGCGTTCAGCCCCGCCCACCTCGCTCCCAGCAGCCCCTGGGGCATGGGACAATTAAAAACGAGGCAGGAGCTCTGTCGACTTGACATGCCGAGTCTCAGATGGGACCTCGCTGGCGAGGTGGAGGAGGGTTTTTGGTATTGGAGGCGAAGAAAATAATATAGTGTGTCTGTTGTAGTTGAGATCAACATTCAGTCGAGTGCAAGGTGATGGCAGCATATCAACACCCTGAAAGCAATGCAGTCTGGCTGGAGGGATATATTTGGCCTTATAGTATTCAGACATTGCTTGACTGCTCGCTCTGTCTATCTCGCTCTCTCTCTCTCACACACACACATACACACACACACACAAATCCACTGTTATATTCTGGTGTCAGCCAATTACAAGCCTGCCCCCACTGCCCTTGACTACACTCCCTAACCTCCCTCCACAATCCATGTCAAACCCCTCTGCACTGATTTTTCTGCCCCTGTTGCTCCTCTTTTTTTTGGTTTTCCCTTCTTTTTTTTTTTTTGCCCAGAGTCTCTGTCTTTAGGGTCTGAAATATTTAGTAGCCCCATCTAAATACGCCTTCGGGCGCCGTAGTCGGTTTTGCCGTCTCCTTCCCCAGGTAAAAAGTAACGAGGTAGACGATGGAAGGAAGGGGTTGGTGTAATGTCATCAACATTATTAAATCATTTCTCCCCTCGGCAGTCCCTGGGTGGTCTCGGGCTGTGTTATTTCTCAGTCAGGGTTCAGTGGCCTCAGCTTCTAGGTTGAGTTTGGCCGCTCTGCTAGCATAGTGCTGCGCTAAGCAGGTGTCAGGGGAGTTTCCCCTCAATTAAGCAAAGGTAAAGTAATGCCTCTCACCGTGGCGGCGCCATGAATACATTAGTCTTGCTGTCACCACAGGCGAGAGCGCAAGAGACGGTGGCAGAAGACAGACAGCTCCAGCACGTTAAGCAAACTAGCATCAAGATAGCTGTTTTATTATATGAAACAAAGGGCTTGTTATATCCACGGTACTAGAGATGACGGAGTGGAAATGATCTGGGGGAAAAAAAAAGGGGGTTAATATATGCAGATGAATACGTCAATATCATCAATTCTAATAGCCACGCCATAAGCAGCGTAATGTCATTTTGTTTCAAAGTAGCTAGGAGTTAGGCTAATGAGTTTGTATTAGCTGTCGGAGCAGATGACACTGGAGGACGCCGAATCCTTGTTGTGTTAATTAAAGCTCAATGAAATGATGCCGATGAAAAATTAGAATGACCCACAGCCTCAGAGAGAGATATACTGCCAGGAAAATTAATCTCTCCGTTAAATTGTTTTCAAGGCTCACAGAAAAGAAAAGGAAAAAAAATAACACTTGTTTGCGGTTCAAATCAAAATAAATCCTTTCAACCAATTATCTGATTAACCGAGAGAGAGACAAACATCGGAGGAATCAATATCACCTCATCACGATAAGGACACTTATGGAGTGTATCAGGAGTTTGCGTGTGGTTCGCGTGTCGCTACTTCACGACTTAGGGGGAGGAAGAAAGAAAAAAAAAAAAAAGCCAAATCGATACTTAAACCAACTATCATATCAAACCATTTTGTCTCAGCAGAAACATAAAATTGTTTCCTTGACAGCAGCACAATACAATCGCCCTACTATTTTACTTCATCTGACAAAGCCCAGTGGGGGGGAAAAAAACAAAAAAAAAGAGATTCGTAAAAAATATGTCAATTGCAGCAATAATGCCATCTTTTGTCGGTCTTTGTGTGCAGGTATTACTGTACGCTGGCTGGACAGGCGGTATTGAAAAGGTCTGATTGATGGCTTCACAGTAGACCGTCTGTCCACCTCTCTCCCTGATGAGACATGTCAATGTAAAGACACATGAATGCAGCAGTCTGTCCTCCATTTTCTCCTCCTCCCCTCCTTCCCTCTTGTCAGAGGCAGGGAGAATGACGCAGTAAATACAGATGCCGCGTGCGCCGTAATTCCGCCTTTTATCTGCCATGACAGCTTCTGCTGCTGTCGAAATCAAACACCCAGGCACGGGGAGGGAGGAAAAAAAAAAAAACCCTAGTATTCCTTTTAATAAACTGCCAGGGA
>JAPTHA010000027.1:24749296-24766887 GCA_029814585.1 Gymnapogon annona
AGGTATAGACTGATCCACAGATGGAGTGACCTCTACTATAAATACTAGGTATAGACTGATCCACAGATGGAGTCACCCCTGCTTTAAATACTAGGTATAGACTGATCCACAGATGGAGTCACCCCTTCTTTAAATACTAGGTATCCAGTTCAGCTTCATCAGCTGTATATTACCCACATATATTACAGAAATGAAACAGACCATTTTCATTTACTGCTGAAATTAGACCCTGGTTCACCTTAGTGGAACTTCATCAGTCTCAAAGGAGCTCATGTCGACGTGAGGAGTTTTAATGAGCCTCCGTCTGAGCTGGATGGCTACAGGAGACAACGCGGGGGGTTCATCCAGCTCCTCCTGAGTCGGCTGACGAGAGCCGAGCATCGTCTCATCTGTCATACAGCTGAAGAAACCACGACGAGTCAGAGAACGACAAAATGTGTCGGAGTTTGTATGTTGTTATGTATCAGTAGTTGTTATTATGTACAGTATATTGTATTTCATGGACTTTCTAGTGAAAAATGTGCAAAAAAAAAGTATGGGAACTTTTTAAATTAATGTTAACTGATAAGAAAATCAGCTATTTTCAAAAATAATCATTCGATGTTGAAGGAGTAAAATCACACTTTTTAATTTTTCTACATGTCTGCAATTATTATTCACGCTTTCCCACAAAAAATGTAATTGTTATTCTTGGAAACTACAGAGACAAAATGTGGGTTTTTAATTTTCCTAATGTGATATTTAACTAAGTCTGTGCCATTTGTGATTTTTATTTATTTATTTTTTTTACAAAACCAAAATAATGTCCAGTTAGTATAATCTAATCTAATCTATAAAAAATAAGAACCTGGAAATACTGCTGCCCCAGGAGACCCTGGACGCCTGGTTCTTGAGTTTGATGTAGGCGTGATGTGCGGAGGGGAGGAGGGGCGGTGAGGAGGGGGTGGGCAGGGGGTCGTCCAGGTCGTCCTGAGATGACAGCGTGTTCTGTCGGGACATCCTGCTCTTGTAAAACTGCTTCACGCTCTCCTGACTCACCTCTTTTCCCTGAAGAAAAATGAAGCGGTTAATTAAAGAAAACAGGAAGTTGTGAAATATTTATAATTTACCACGCTGAAGCAGAAACAGACGGACAGCGAATTTAAATTATGGAATTAAAATAACAAATAAAACTTTATCACAAGTTACAGACCTGACTGCAAAATTATTTACATCGTTCCAAAGTGTTGTATTGTTGTATATATATTATATATTAATAACGCCAAATAAAAAAGAGCAACATGTAGTGTTGGAGTTAACTCAAAAGCATGCTAATAGTACTGGATATTACTCAATATAACACATTCACAGTGTCTTAGCCAACAAGGACTGGCATCCCGTGAAATTTCATATTGATTTTAATATTTTATTGATAACTTTTAAACACTAAATGGACTGGCTTTTAAATACATCAAGGATTTACGGAGCCTGGATGTGTCTGTGTGTGCAGATTGATGGATGAGCCTCTGATTGTTCTTAGAGGTCTCCGCTGAGGACGGGAATCTAAGCATCTACTTAAAAAAACCTCCTTATATATAGTAAATGCATACAAATGCATTTATGTTAATCAGCCATGTAAAATTAATCTATGTTTAAAAGTGTCTATGGTAAGCTATTTGTCATATAATGCAAGTAAAAAAAAAATTATTACAATATATCCAGACAAAAAACTATTAGAATTATTAACAAAACTGAATTATTATTATTATTATTATTATTATTATTATTATTATTATTATTATTATTATTATTATTATTATTATTATTATATAATAATTATCATTATCATTAGATGTGTTTATATATTCATATTTATTATTATTATTATTATCTAGGCAGAAAAAGTTCATCTTTACCCAATAACTATTGACAAACTTTATTGCACTTTTTGGGAAATATTCAAATAATTAAATACTAAGTAATTAAAAGCAAAGAAATTAACAGAGAAAATAGAATATGTAAAGTCGTGCTACTGTAAGTGAGTGCATGAATAATAAGAGGTTTGATGCTGTCTGTGCTCAGTCTGACATCCTTTCATCCCACCTTCTTCTGCTGCTGGTTGAGTAGCGCTCGCTCGAAACGCAGAACCTTGGATATGTCCAGGTTGTCCTTACACAGGGAGTTCAGACCCTCCGTCAGGTCGTCCAGCAGCGACTGAATGAAGACCCAAATGAACTTCAGAGTGTTGAGGACGCGCTGCAGAATGTTTTCTGACAGAAATAGACCAATAAAACAATAACGGTGGGTCCAGCAGCGGTTTAGCTTTTACCTGAATGTATGTATGTATTTATTTATTTTTACCTTTTTCATCCTCCACTTCCTCCTCCACGGTGCTTTCATCAAGTTCATCTTCACTAGAGTCGGCTCGATCAATGCCTGACAAACGAGAACCGTTCAAGTATCTTCAGAGGAATTGTTGTGCAGCCTTTGACGTCTTTACCGCAGAAAAACTACTGTTTCTACCACGACTAACAATGGAGGCACTTTAATAGGTTAGAACACACCGTAGGGCTTTAAGGTCACCTGGAGTAAGTGTCCCTCATCAAAAACACAGAGCAGGTCTGAGTCACATACGAACGAATGATCACACATACAGCACCCGTCACTCTCTCACCCTGCTGTCTCTGAAGCTCCCTCTTTGCTTTCTTCTTCTCCTCTTTCTTTATCTGTTTCTTCTCTTTTTTCAAGTCCTTCAGGGCATTTTTGGAGCTGGTGACCCACGCCTCGTAGGCCAACTAGGACATTAAACGATCAGAATCACAATCCTTTTATTGTTGTTGTACTATCAGAAGCACAGTGAAATAAATAAAAAATAGCAGCTCTAGTAACAGTGCAAACAGAGGAAATAGTGCAAAAACAATAGAAGAGTGTAAAAGACAAATATTACATTTTAGAAAAGACACAATGGTTCACCGGTGGGGGTGTGGTTGGGTTTGGAAAAGGATGAAAAAATTATAACAAATCCAATTCACATATATGTTTTGGCAGGAGTTTTTACGTTGGATGCCCTTCCTGACACAACCAACTGGACGCTCGTGCCAGGAATCGAACCCGGGTCCCCTAGGCACCAACTTACCAACTGAGCTATCCAGCCGGGATCATATATATATATATATATATAGACATATGTGTGTGTTCTAATAGAACAGAATATTGCACTTGATGCGTAAAATTGTGGCCTTTTTTCATGATACGAGTAGAATATTGACAGCGGTTTGGTTTGCAGCGTTCAGGGCAACAACGGCTCTTGGGTAGAAGCTGTTTTTTAAGTGTGTTGGGTTTGGTCTTCATTGCCCTGAAATGGCTTCCTGGGGGTAAAAGTTCAAAAAGATGGTGACTGGGGTTTGAGGAGTGAGGATATCGGATTCACCAGATGGTGAAATCGCTGAAGTGATGAACGAGTGTTTGTCTGATCTTCACCTGAAAAGCAGATTTCTTCTTCCTGGGTTGCGCCTCCTCTTTCTTCTCGGTTACTTCCTCCTCTTCCTCCTCACTGTCACTTTCAAACAGATGGTACCCACAGTTATTTTCCACTGTGACGGAAGAAAAGAGTGAAGCGAGAGGAAATTTGGTTATTAATCATTGGCTCTGGTTGTGTATCATTGTTATTAATCATTTGCTGTGGTTGTGTATGGTTGTTATTAATCATTTGCCCTGATTGTGTATCGTTGTTATCGGTCTTCTGCTCTGGTTGTGTATCATTGTTTAATCATTTGCTCTGGTTGTGCATCGTTGATGCTCACCTCCAGGCTTGGACACCCATGGCTTCCACCATTTCCCTGCATCTCTCTTTGCTTTTTCTTCTTCATCTGAAAATGTCATTCCTCATATTTATACATTGCTCAGATTGCTCAATATTGAATGAATAATACTTAGTAAGACTGATTTATTCTGAAACCTACTGACAACATTCATCCCAAATTCAAAATAAAGGTGGTCACTGCTATGATATAAAAAGCCCTTCATTGTATTTCTGTATCATGCTTTTTGGAGTTTACTTCAAAATACTGACAGGTTTGGTGTACATAATTTTTAAAAAATATATTATTTTATTTTGATTTTTCATTAGACAATATTACAGTTACATTCATACACTACAAGATGACAACACACAATACACAATGACAGGATCAGAGACAACAGACAAAGCAACACAACACCCCCCCCATACACACACGAAGAGCACAAAAAAAACCAAACAGGTAAAGTGACAAAAAGAAAGAAAAAAATCCGAAATATTGAATTACATGAGTCACAGAGAGACATATGTTAATGTACATTAACTCTTATGAACGTATCAAAATGTACTGACTAATTATACCCAACTAAACTGATACTAATACTGGTAGATGGTTAGATTTATATCTAATTATAACTAATAATTAATGATGTTGATGTTGAGTGTTCAAGTTTTAGTGAAGTAGACTTTTTGGTGTTACTATGTATTTATGATATTGTGATTATTAATACAGCATTGCATTGTCACTTGGCTCTAAGAAAGGAAAAGGGAATTGGAGAATATTTCTTGTTACCTTGTGCCGTCTGCATGGGATCAGCCGGAGGTCCCGGTGCGTCCGCTGGTGCAGGTCGACCCCTCTGTTTAGATTTAATCTTCTCCATCCTACAAGTGGATAAATTACATGCGGGCTGATGCAAATATAGGACATTTTGGAGTTTGTAAATACAAACAGCATGAAATCGATCCATTTATAAAATACATTTGTGCATGTTCCTTTCGCTGTCTCTTTATTGTTTTGTGTTTCTTACTGTTTCTTAAGCGTCTCCACAGACTTCTTTTCCATCTCCAGTCGGGCTGCTACCTGCTTCTTCACCTTAGCTTCAAACAGCTCAGCGCCTCTTAAAGGAAAGAAGAACACGACTTTACAACTTTGTGGAAAAGAATGCACTGTTGCCACGGTGACAGGAGCCCAGCAGATGCTGTACTTCATCAGGCTGTTGAGGAAGGCCGGGCTTCAACGTCAGCTGACCTCACCCAGGCCTACAGAGGACTCGCTGAAAGCATCCTCACAGTATGGTATGGAAACAGAACTGCAGAGAGGATCATGGGCTCTAACCTACCCTTAGGCGATACTCAGGGACGTGCACCGCCCAGACCATGCTCGGTTCCAGTGGGTGGAGTCAGGCTACAACCTCAGACACAGTAGACCCCGTGGGCAACAGTACTCACAGGACACCCTGCTTTTACAACTGTTCTTTCCCAGCCACTGGGGGAAGCTTTGCCTTTCAGCTTAGCTCCTTCTTCACCATGATGGACCAATACAGTGGCCGCATCATGGCAGACGCCGCATTGATCTGCCTGCCAATCTCACGCTCCATCTTCCCCCAACTCGAGGACAAGACCGCGAGACACTTGAACTCTTCCACTTGGGTTACAGAACTCCCCATTGACCCGAAAACTCTACTGTAGAGGTCGGGTGCAATGTGGATTGGGTAGCAGTCAACGGTGAGAGCCTTAGCAACTAATCCCCAGAAACGGAATATATTCTATTCTATTCTGTTCTCAAACCTTTGTCCCGATCGATTTACATTTCTGTGAATTTGTCTGATTTGAACCTTTCCCTGTCATCCGTCAGCCTGACCCAACACGCAAAACTGACTATAAGTCTGTTCGTGTTTTTGTAGATGCTTATACCTTGAGGCTAGTATTTTAGATGACCTGAGGTCAGCCACAATGTAGAGGAAGTAGTAGCTGAGGAAAACCCTCCTTTGTGCCAAGAGAACGGTGAAACATATCGCATCCCAGACGATACCGGCCTCGCCTTCAGGAAGCTCACACTTGTCATCGGGGTCAGCTGAAAGAGACACAGAAACGGCCACATTATTAGTAACGCTGAGACAAATGATACAGACCAAAAGGCAAATTCTCAACAAAAATATCCCTATCATGTTATTATTCCTGTCAGCCAACACGCAAGACTTTTAAATCCTAATAATTTGACAATCTTCCATTTTGAATAAACAACATTTTTCCAATCCCCGACCACTACCACTCCTACCACTACAACTATCAACTACCTTTACTACTACTACGACTACTACTACTAAGCACTACAACTATCATTTATTTAAAATGAGGGGAATTGCCCCAAAACTACATTACACCATTTCAGTTTTAAAGGGCTTAGATCTTCAATCTTGGATTCATATGAAGGCAAGGACCCGTGGCTACACTTTGGGGAAATAATCATTTGTCTCCATTCCATGGCCAGCGCTTGGGCCCTAATAATAATAATAATAAACATTACAATAGGGCCTTAGCAGTCCAATGCATGGCCAGTGCTGGGGCCCTAATAATGACATTGTGACTGATACTTACGGACGTCGTATCCTTTAATGGTGCAGAACATGCTAAAGGCTTGAATTAACCAGCAGCCACTCTTCAACAGACTGTCCAGGTACGCACAGGAACCCAGCTGCACAAACACAGCAGAACAACAGCCAGAATTTTAAAAGAAAAAAAAGGTGTTAAGGGGACTCTACAATAAATGGTGTTGTCTACTGTATGTTCAGTGTTTTCACTCACAGAGAGCAGGTTTTTCATGGCGATGACGAAGCAGGTGTATCCGATGAGCCAGTCCCACAGCCTCAGGATGTATCTGACAGGCTGCATCAGCACGCTGCCTCCAAACAGCATGAAGTAAAAACAGGCCACCAGATAACCCAGGCAGAAGATGTTGATCCTGGTGGTACCCGTGATGAAGATGAGGCACAGCACCAGCCAGAAGAAATAACTGAATACAAATACCTTCACCATATCGAGGTAGCACCTGAAGACGAGAGAGGGAAGAAAAATGCCTTAGATGCATTAAGACATAATATTAGGAAAGGGGATCTAGGAAACACTATTGAAGAATAGTTATAGAATAATCTGTGGAGAGATGGAGTCACCTCTACTATAAATACTAGGTATAGACTGATCCACAGATGGAGTCACCTCTACTATAAATACTAGGTATAGACTGATCCACAGGTGGAATCACCTCTACTTTAAGTACCTCTATGTATGTGTGTGTATTCGTATATGTGAAACTCTGTGGAATATCCATGGGGGTCACATTTCCACTGGACTCTGAAGTCTGTGTACTAGTGAGTGTAACCAAACTGAAACTGTCAAAGTATGTGAAGAAACTGACAAAAATTCAATCACTAAGAAATGTATTGATAGAAAATGGAAATTAGGCCCCGCCCCCTTTCAATTAAGACATAGTTGAAGAAGTCAACAGTTGTGTCAAGTCGGATGTACTACAAGATATGAAACCATTTGTAACCTACATGGGAAATTTACCATTACAACGCTTTAGTTCAGCTCTATATTCCCGAGCAGGGCTTGTAGGACTTAGGAGATCAGAGGTCAACATATATATGTCCCCCTGTGACTCATGCGGTTCACTTATTTATGTGTGTGTTTTTGTTTTTTTTTTGTTGCCTCTGATCCTGTCATTGTGTGATGTGAATATCGTCTTGTAGTGTATGAATGTAACGTTAATATTGTCTAATGAAAAATCAAAATGCAATGTATAAAATGCACTACTGAAAAAAAATAACCCTGATCTCATTATTTTACTGAGCAGTTAAATCTGAGTGGTGCTCAGCAGCAGTAACAGCTTAGTTGTGAGAAGCTCTGGTATTCCTGACCTGCAGTGAAGGAAGTTGTCGACGGGTACGAACTGGTTGAAGGAACACGGATCCAGATTGCGACTGATCTCGACGTTGTCTCCAGCCAACAGTCGCACCGCCGCCCGATTCTCCTCCTCAAACACCTGCCACTGCAGGGACGAGCAGAGCAGCAACAGGTGGTCGTCTGGAGAGGGGGAGGATGAGGAAGATGATTGGACAACACACGTGGGATATTCAGAGGGTGTTTTTTTTTTTTTTTTTAATACAAATGAAGCCTGCTCACAGAATATGAAGGAAGGATTGGGTGTCATGGCAAAGTCAGGAAGGTAAAGCCACTTGATGATATTCGAGGTTAGAGGTTTAAAGGCCGTTCTCCAAGGGTAATCTGAAAAAAAGAAAACGAAAAGAGGTTCTCAGACCAGACGAGGCAGACAGAAAGGTCGTCTCCCGAGTTTCACTAAAAAAAAAAAACAGATGAAGAAACAAACGCAAGATCTGAGAAAGA
This sequence comes from Gymnapogon annona, assembly GCA_029814585.1. Classification (NCBI taxonomy): domain Eukaryota; kingdom Metazoa; phylum Chordata; class Actinopteri; order Kurtiformes; family Apogonidae; genus Gymnapogon; species Gymnapogon annona. Next base: position 24,757,479 of record JAPTHA010000027.1, read on the forward strand.
GATACTGTACATTGAAAAATGTGCAGTCCCATTTTACAATCTCCTATTGTTTATTATTTACACATGTCCCGGGTTTTTTCTTGTAATGGAACCTTTTGAGTCCTTTAACTGGTGGGTCTGAGTCCTTTGTTCTCCAGTGTCACTTACTCTTTCTTTCAAATATATTATTAGAATTTTTGATTAGACAATAGCACAGCTACATTCATACACTACAAGACAACATTCACAACCCACAATGGCAGGATCAGAGACAACAGACAAAAAAACAACAAAAAAAACAAAGAAAAACAACAACACATAAATAAGTGAACTGCATGAGTCACGGAGAGACATATATTGACCTCTGACCTCAGACAAAATACAAAACACACGCACATAAATAAGCGAGCCGCATGAGTCACAGGGAGACATGTTGACCTCTGACCTCCTAAGTCCTACAAGCCCTGCTCGGGTATATAGAGCTGAACCAATGTGGTGTGCTGGTAAATTTTCCATGTAGTTTATAAATGGTTGTAGTACATCCTTCTTTTCTCCAGGTTCACATAACTGTTGACTTCTTCGAACCACATTTTGGTTGGTGGGAGGGACGGGGTTTCATTTCCATATTCCATTTACACTGACCAATACAGACAAACACTGTAATATGGGGGATCGTTTTCGTACCGACACACAGAGCAGGTGGGATACCGATGCAGAGCAGGTACTGCAATACCATTAGCCCCGCGGTGAAGCAGCAGTATTTAGGCCACACCTCTCCTATGGCCTTCCTACGACGTCGTGACAGAACGGCCAACAGGGTGCAGGAATGAAGCAAAGCGTAGAAGTCCATCCTCTGACCGATGACGTTGACGGCTACGATTAGACTGATCTGTAGAGAAGAGAGTGTGCGTGAGGGAGTCAACATCAGACGTACCCGTGAGTGACAGCAATGACGCCAAATACCTCCAGGCCAAATTTGTAGAAAAAGAAGTTGATGAAGTATTTGATGCAGGGCGTAACGCCGTGATCCAGGTGCTGTCTAGTGATTCCGTGGAAGATGATACTGAAGGGAGGGGCCTTCAGGTCGTTATGGAGACGGAAGTAGAGCTGGTGACGGTGGACGGTGGCTTCAAACACCAGCAGCCCCAGAACCATCAGGTGGTTCTGTAGCACATGACGTAAACCAACATATCAGACTCATTTCTAATGTTTACAGACACTGATTACAGCAACCGTGGTTGAAATAATGCGGTTTCAATAAAAAGGACATTTCTGCATACTTTCTGTTAAAAGCATTCCCTAAAAATATTCCAATAATTGCTTTTGTTTATTAAACTGTTATTATCCTATTGTGAAGTTTGTGTGATTAAGGGCTATATAAATAAACTTGACAGAATCCAAATCAGAATACTTTATTAATGTAGAGGGAAATTGTATTCTTACGAGTGCTCCATATCAGAGGCCTAAGTGATAATTTCACAGTTTAGACGGAAATTTAATACAATACTTGAGGGTTTTTTTTCAATTTTTGATCCAAAAAATTAAAACTGACACCTCAAACATTGGTTTTATTTTTGTCTGAACTGTCTTAAATGATTGCCAAGGCCTCAATATAGACTCTCTGAGGTGTTTTGGGCGATTTATGACTATTTTCTGCGTTTTGATTGTTGGACCAAAATTTGAAGAAAAAATGTTATAACAAAAAAAATAATAATAATAATTTTTCATTTCCATATAAACTTATATATATATACACACAGTAATAGTCTAATCTCACAGGAGTAGAAATCAACTTTGGGTAACTCCATATTAAACTATATACACACATTGCATTACATTACATACTGTATATGTTATGTATTGTTTTTCTTATTCCCAGACATTGGTGGGTGCATGGTCTTACTCGGAGACAGGGGAGGATCCTGCCCTCACACTTGCGTAGAGCCCCGCACCAGTAGACAGGGTCCACCGGCTCCGTGTAGAGGATGGACCTCCTCAGCAGCTCTGCCATGTTTCCCCTCAGCTCACCAAAGTCTGAACTGTTGGACGGCACTAAATCCTGACATGAAGATGACACACATGCACATGTATCCGATTTCAGACCGAGAATGGAACTGTTGCCAATCCGAATTGAGAGGATGAGATTCAGTGTGATTTGTACTGTTTACACTGTTAAGACAGAAACTCATCTGAGTCACAAATCACAAGACTGAGCTGAGTTAGACCGAACACCCCCCCCCCCCCCGAAAAAAACAAAAAACATGATGTCGTAAACAAGCAGGTATTCACACTCACGAGAGTGCAGTTGGAGGAGTAGTCCAGGGGTTTGATGACCTTCAGCTGGTAGAACATCTTGCACACCACCATGATGCAGGCCCACACAGCAGAGATGCTGGAGGCCAAGGGTCGTAACCGTGGAAACGGTAGTGCAAACACCCACAGAACCAGGAAGAGCATGTTCATCAGAGAAACCTGTAATATTAAAAATCAATATGTGTGTTTTTTTGTCTGTTTGTTTTAACATTGTTAGTATATGCTTATTGTTTACCATGGTTGGTCATACTTAGTATTGATTTATAGTGTATTATTAGGATGTTGTCTGTCAATTGTAAATAGTTACAGAGTGTAATATACAACAGTTTTCCTAATCTGTTTATTGTTCTTTTATTCTTTGGAAACATTTGATTTGATTTGATACACCTTTATTTGTCCCACTCTGGGAAATTTTTATGAATTATGACAATTCACTGAAATACAGTAATTATACAATTATGACTCTATATAGATTTAATTTATTATCAAAGAAGACGAAGCTATGTGTTGCATTGTAAATGAGAAGAGGGAGTGGGATTATATAAGTTTTTCTTCTTCCCACTCCTTTTCGAGCTACACAGATGATTTATTTGTTATTACCAAGTACATGGAAACCACTGTACTGTATTGATGGTTTTATTTATTAGCTTGCATTCCACTATTGGTTCCTTGCACGTATGTGCATAGAATTACATTTGTTTTTTGTTTTTTAACTGCTTGAAGTAAACCACAAACAAAGACAAACTGGACATGGTACACAGTCTAACATTTCTTCAGCAGACTTCGACAACAGACCTTTCAACCCTGATGTAGCTTTGACAGTTCTATTAAAGACTACAACTTACATTACACACACACACACACACACGCACATGCACAGATCACACATCCCACCTCTTGCAGCGACACCCAGATGATACCAGTGGACACAATTTTGAGGCTGTGGAGCTCCATGACTCTCCAGCAGAGCTCCTGAAGTCTGCAGAGTCCAGACAGGGAGTGAAAGAGCAGCAGACTGACCCGATCCACGATCACATCCCACTTGTCTCCACTGCCACTGGGGGCGGACTCTGAGACCAGAGGACCAGAACATCAAATGCAGCTTCTTAGATAAAATGTAAGGCAGTGGTCCCCAACCACCAGGCCGCAGAGGTCAGTTGAAACACACAATGAATACATAACTTAAATTATTTCCATTTTATTTACTACTGGAGTCTGAAGGTTTCTCTGTTTTATTTTGAAAAATCATTAGATTCTCTGTTGCATCTGTCAGTGACTCAGTCTTGATGCATGTAAAGGTGCTGCCTTGGCCGCTTTCCGTTTCTGTTTCCGTTACCTTCTTCAAACGACTGTTCTAACCGCTAACACATAATACATTAGTACTAAATACATTAGCACTAAACACTGGAAAAATTAACACCAAACAAATATCTTTGTTTGGTTTCTTTGGTTGTAGAGACGCTGTTACTCAGGTTACTGCTAGTAAAGTTACATACACAGTGGATTCATCCTCACTATTATATTTACTACATACTGTACCAGTTTTTGCGCTGCTCCTATCAGTTTATTTTGTTGCATTCATCCACCACAACTTAAAGGCGGGGCTGTGAACATATTGACTGACATTAAACCGGTCCGTGAAGCAAGAAAGATTGGGGACCGCAACTGTACGGTATTTAGGAGTAATACCAATTCAATATAAAAATGTAGATTCCAACCCAAGTGCATCAAACCACACCAACTGTTGACTGAACCGAGTGTGTATTCACCGTCTCCTGCCTCCGCCTGTGCTTCTGCATCTTTTTCTGAGGAGGTATGTAGTCCCACACTGTCCAATGTCTCCTGACTTTTTCCTTGGCCCATCTGCTCTTTCACCAGCCTGACAGGAAACAAAGACATTCTACATAACTATCAATGTATGTTATTTATGGGTTTACTTATTTCAGATACATCAATTGAAATCATAACTCAGAGCTGACAACAGATGGAAAAAAAAAAACGTACCTGTTTTTGAACTTTTCAATGTTCTCTTTTATGCTGGAAATTAAATACAAGAGATTTATATTTGCATTTATGTTAAATAGAATAAAACCATATAGATGATTCTGACCAGAAAGTAAATTCATGTTAGTGGGTGAAACAGAGAAAAAACATGAATACTGAATCTTGAAGACGTGTCTTACATGTCAGTAACCACAGCGATGGAACTCTTGAGTTCTTCGTCTCTGGATTAAGGAGATCACAGATTAGTCCAACAAAAAAGACAAAATAACAACTTCACCATCATTTAGAGCCTGGAAAAAAAGACACTTCTATAATAAATATCAGTTTTCAAGTTCAGTAACATAATTTGAGTCTGATCTTGATGTGCGTTCAGATCCCACTTGGCTAATGCACAAATACCAGCATGTATTATTGTGTTCTACATACGTAATCACGTGTGTGTTTGTTGAAACATTGACGACTTGAGGTGAGGTGCATTTCAGTGAATATTCTCTGGTTTCACCTGGAGACCTGTCGTACGGGCACATTCTCCAAATCGGTGAGTGTCAGGAAGTCTGTGTTGAAGTAGTGCAGCTGGAGGATACAAGCCAACAGAAAGGCGGCAGGGAGCAGGATCCGAGCAAAGAGTTCCACTGTGCTGTAGCGTTCCAAACCAAGGTCACGAAGGCTGGAGAATTACACACACACACACACACATACAAAAACAACCTGATAAATCTGAGTCTTTTTAAAGCTCCCCATATTAAAGTGATGAGACAGGATTAATAAACTGCATCTGTCAAGTCAAGTTATTCATTTAGCGCAGATTTAAAAACAACAGACGTTGACCCAAAGTGCATTACAGACACGTATGGTGACGTTTAAAAACAACCATCTAAAATAAAAAGAAAATAATAGTAAAATAAGTTAAAACAAAATAGAAAATCAAATCAGGGTACGCCAGGGACTCTAGTTTAAGTGTAATTTCAATTTTCTGAGAATAACATGTATACGTGGGTGCCAATACACCGAAACTCACCCTTCCTCGGACATGCCCATAATCTGTATGAACAGCCCGGACACACTTCTGAACTGGTACATGTAGATGGCGATCAACACCACCATGGAGTAACCCACCACCACCGCCCAGAAGGTCTTCAGAATCCGACGCCACACATCATAACGCGTCTGAAAAAGACAGAAACCACAAACCTTGAATCTGCAATATGTTAATTTTTCAGATCGACATTGTCTTTTTTTTTGGCGACGCATTTCCCAGGGAGTTCAAAGGGCTTCACAAGGGCGAGGAACACTTCATCCGTCGCCGAAAAAGGATGAAAAACTCTTCATTTGAAAATTAAGAGAAACTGTCATTTATATACAGCTATGAAAAAAATGAAGACACCACTGCATTTTTTCATTTTGCCTGAAATCTACATCTCAACATGTATGACATTCCAATGTATGCAGTTTTAAAATGCATACGATCTTCTTTTCTCCGCATTATTTGAGGTCTGAAAACATTGTGTCTTTTTTTGTTATTTTGACCGTTTGTCATTTTCTGCAAATAAATGCTCTATAAACGACAATATTTTTATTTTGCAATTTGGAAGAAATGCTGTTAGTAGTTTACAGAATGAAACAAAAATGTCCTTTTTCCTCAAACAAATACCCATAAGTAGTACAATCAGAGAAACTGATCATTTTGCAGTGCTCTCTTCATTTGTTTAATGACGTACAAGTATGAAACTGCATAAAACAGTAACAGTTATGTAATACACAACTACCTCAGGGGGTAAAATTAAGTGAAACTGTCATTTATATATTTAATGATGTACAAGTGTAAAACTGCACACAACTGCAAACAGTTAAGTAATACACAACTACCTCAGTGGGTATTTAAGGAGTAAAAGTACTCCACTGAAGCGTTCTGGTCAGCCTATATCTGTTACAGAAAAAGTACATTTTAAAAAATTTGTAATAGTACTGTTCATATTTCTTCCATTATACACTTCCGTATATATCGTCTTATATCATCATCAAAGCCATTAGGCCTTCCTGTAAGTGAACGCAGTGTTTCTAAAAGGTCAGCAAAAACACAAGATGGGAAATAGAAATCATGAAAACAGCTAAAAAACTGATCGTGTGTGTGTTTTTGAGCCATAATCAATATTATTAAGTGAAAATTAGTATTGACCCGTGGGTAATTTTACTCAAACATCTGAAAAAGTGACTCTAATGTCCGTGTAGGGAGTCTAACGGTAAAGATGCCGTGAGTGGTTACACAACACTCCTTTAGCTATAAAGTGCTTATGTTACACTACGTATGTATACACAGGAAGAAAAAATTTGCATATACGGTGTCATACTTCATTTCTTATCTGCAGAAAAAAAATTCAACAGCTGAAATTCATCTACACAAAAGGAACAAGAATAAGCCAGTTCATTGCTTAACATTAAATTAATCTGTGGGCATGTGAAGCCCTTTGAGACCCTTTGGGTGATTAAGGGCTATATAAATAAAATTTGATTGATTGATTGAAAATAATAAATCTATAGTAATATTAAAATAATTTGAATGTGTAATTTTGAATGTCATTCGAATAAGTTTGAGACTTTTGTGGGTGTTAAATATGAGGTTGGCAAACCTGGTACAAGGTAACACAAAACAAGAACAGGACGATGTAGAGGATCTTGTAGACCACCACCTGAGAAGGTTCAACACAAAAGCCTTAGATTATTACAATATCAACTACAGCAAAAGAACACATCTATAGTCTCGGCTCCCTGCAGATATTTCACATATCGTTGTACATGACATTTGGTCACCTGAATAATTTCTATCTGCTCTTCTGTCTCAGTCAGGGGTGTCAAACTCATTTTTCATAGTTCAGGGGTCAAATTCAGCCACATTTGGTCTCAAGTCTAATAAAAACACAAATGCATATCAATAATTTCAACTCCAAATTTTCCTTATGTGATGAAAATGTTTACGTCTACAAACTGTTCTTTAAAACAATGTGAATAACATTAACAACCTCAAAATTCTAAAGAAAAATAAGTGTAATTTTAAAAATATTATAACTCACTTTAAAATTTCTACATGTACAATACAACTTACAGAGCACAGTGGATCTAGAAATACACAAAACATTTAGCAGACATTTAGTAGAATATTTATAAAATTACACTAACTTCTCTTCAGACTTTCCAGGGTGTTTATATTTGTTCAGGTTATTTATCTGTTTTTCTGAAATTATATATTTTTTAGTTGAAATACAGGAAAATTATAATATTAAATATATAATGATATTATAAATATAATAATAATAATTTAATACACAATATTAAAATATTTACACTGAGACAGAGAAAAATGTGAAGTTGTATTTATAGGTTATTATGCTCATATTTTTTTCCTATCTATACATAGAACCTGACCTATATTTTTTGCAAATATTTTATGTGTTATGGCCAGATTTGTAACCTTTGGCGGGCCACATTTGGCCCCCAGGCTGCATGTTTGACACCCCTGGTCTACATGAAGCATATAAGACTAAATTTCCAATATGCTGTTTAGTTATTACAGCAATGTTACATTGTAAATATAATAGGGTATAAGAGGTTTGTCTTTTTCAGAAAAAAAAATCTAGATTCTTCTAAGAATCACTGTTGCAAAAAATAGGAGTTGAATTTCTTCTTGTCCCTGTTTCACTGGAACAGAAGCAGTTCCGAATTGTGTTCAGAGTAACACGTCACGATTGGATTTTTTTTTTTCTTCTTAAAGTAGACAGTACCTTTCCTGAGAAGCTGACGACAAAAAACATGGAGCAGCAAAAAAGGATCCAGTATTTTACAAGTGTCCCTTTGACTCCCGACATCAACATCACAACGACAGGAGACGGTGGACTTTCCTCCGCTGACGTGGAGGAACAAAAGAAGAGAGTGGAAGAGAGGAACGAGTCAGACAGAAGGACACAAAAGTGCAACGATGATCATACTTTGGAGCAAATGTTAATGCTGATGTAATGAAATAATTTACGTGGCAGAACTTTCACTTCATCGAGAGATTCAGTCTTCAGCATCTGAGCCTCGTGTCTCTCCTTCAGCTGCTGACGAAACATCAACCAAAAGCTGAACGTGTAGAGCACCTGTAGAAAATGCACATATAATCACACAAAACTTATCAGCAGAGCAAAACATGCAATACATAAGCACAGACACATCGTTAAATTACATCATATATAAGCAAACTGCTATAACACGATCTGGTTAAGTATTTATTTATTTAGTAAAACACTATGCAGTTGTGTGAATATAACCTACTGGATGGAAAAAGAGAAGTAAGATGTTCTACAAGATATGGAACAATTTACAAAGTACATGGTAAATTTACGAGATCACCATATGGGTTCAGCTCTATATAAGACTGCTCAGGTCCGAGGTCAACATACATTACGTCTCTCTGTGACTCAAACTTATTTATGTGGGGATTTTCTGTATGCGTTGTGTCTGTTGTCTTTGATCCTGTCATTGTGTGTTGTGAACACCGCCTTGTAGTGTATGAATGTAACTGTAATATTGTCTAATGAAAAATAAAAATAATTTAAAAAAAAACAACAATAAAACCCCACGCAAAAATGAATAAATACAGGGAAATTATCTGATGATTTTATCTGACCGTATTGTGAGGGAAAGAAAAACTTGTGTGAATGCTTTCCTGCCAGCTGTGTATAAGTGTGACTGAAAAGTTTAAATAATTAATTTCCCTGAAAGAGCGAAACTGATTTATGTCCTTTCCTTAATGTCCCTAAAAACACCGGCAACCAATTGCCTTGTTTATTTCATATGAGGGATCTCTTTCTCCTGTTTGCCCATGGTGCCATTAGAAAAAAAGCAACACAAGAAGCTGCTGAAGATTCACTCTTTTTTCACTATTTTTTTGATAATTACGTTGAATTTCAGTTTCCCTATGTTCACTTATGTTCACTTTCTTTGGATCACATCTGCTCCCTGGTCTAAGATGATCAGTTTCATTTATTAGATTAGATTAGATCCCTTTATTAGTCCCCTGCGGGGAAATTTCAGGTTGCAGCAGCACATATAAGACAAGACACACACAGAGAGATACTGT
>JAPTHA010000027.1:24818277-24828958 GCA_029814585.1 Gymnapogon annona
ATAATGAAAGATAGAAGCAACCCAAACACAAAGTGATCCTTTCAGTTTATTTTCTGATGATGATGATGATGATGATGGTGATGAGGGGTTACTCTTCTTAGCCTTGCGCATCAGTGGTGTACAGTATTAACATTTCAGTGCCCTAGTCTTCATTTAATCTGTACAGTAAATATGGGTCTCTGCTTTCTGAACAGGAGCTCAAAGAAATAAAGTTTTGGTTTTTTTTGGTGCAGACAGCAACAGGTCTGTCATTAGTGCACATAAGAAACACACGTACACAGACCAGTGGGGCTTGACATCATTTGCAATTTTTCAAGTTTAAAAAAAAAAAAATTTAGATTTTGGTTTTTCCATTAGACCGTATTACGGTTACATTCACATACGACAAGACAACATTCACAACACACAATGACAGCATCAGAGACAAAAGACAAAACGCAAAAAAAGACAAAAAACACATAATGACCTAAGTCCTAATAAATGTTCCATGTACTTTATAAATGCTTCATATCTTGTAGTACATCCTACTATTTTTTTTCATCCAGTAGGTTATTTTCTCCAGGTTCACACAACTGTTGACTTCTTCAACCACATCTTTGATTGGAAGGGGGGCGGGGCCTGATTTCCGTTTTCTATCAATACATTTTCTTAGTGATTGTAAACAGAATTTCTGTCCGTTTCTTCGCATACTTTGACGGTTTGAGTTTAGGTAGATTCCCCAGTAGACAGACTAGTAGGCATTCTCTTCAAGCTTATCCTTAAATTTACATGAGCAGCATCGGAGGATCGAGAGGAAGTGGAGTTTCCTGCTCATTTCCCCCTCAAGAGTCGGTATTTATCTGGAACTGGAGAGAGATGTGTTCATTTAGAACTTTTATTGTGAAAACACAAGGCTGTAAGTTAAAGAATAGATGGTTGAAGAATAAGAAGAGGTCAGGTGTTCTTTTTTATTTTTATACTCATGAGTATACTTATGATTTCCAGTGCATAAATGTAAAGCTTGTAAATTTTCTATAGGAAGGAAATGTGTACATGTTATAACGGAGTAAAAGTGGGGAGGGAAAAAAAATCATCTGATGTAAATTGAGGTACTGCAATCAAAACTTCACTTAAAAAAATATGGAAATATCAACGTTAAAATGGAAAAAAACAATACATATATAATAAAAAAAAATCAGTTGGTTGAAATAATTTCCATCACAAATATCAAATCACTATTTCTTTCCAATTTAAAAGCTAATGTTTTTTCATGACCAGTATTTTAGGAGATGTACAGTCACGTCCCAGAATCATCGCTGAAGTGGGTTACCTAGCAACAGATAAACAGTAGGATCACGTTGCCAGGGTGTCAAATGTCATGTCCAGAAACAGACATGCCAGCTGAGAAGGTGCTCAACTGAAACCGCCAGTGCAGTTTACCAAGAAAGTAAAGGAATGAACTGTATGTGTCTGAGGTAGGTTTATTATACCAATATATGTACCACATCAACAGCCTGTGGTTCCCGTGGGTCAAAGTGCTGCTTTATTTGTTATTTGTTAAGCAGTATGTAAATTGGGTGACACTAAATCTTACAAATGAAAGAATGCTTAAAACAATTCTATTTGATTACTTATGTGAGTTTGTGTAAATTAGAGATGGGGGGGGGCGGGGGTGACTTATTGGGTAGGCCCCACTCTGCCTCGGGACGTCATATGCATGTACAGAAATGGAAGAAGCTGCAGCAACTCACTTATTGTCTCCTGTTAAAAAATATCATCGCCTCCAAAAAATAATTTAAAAATGCATGCAAATATTCAGATGGATCAAGGTGTAAAAGTAGTAAACTGCATTATATGACGCCACTAGAGGGAGGAATATATAAATATATATTTATTTGCTGTTTATTTATGGGACAATGCATATTAATAGACAACATGTCAAACACGCTGGAATTAGCCCAAGGGCTATATTTCATCCGTAGTCCCTACCATAAAAAAAAAACAATGTACACACAATACAAATATAAAATTAAAACAACAACAAAAACTTGAGTTCTAAATGAAAATAGCAAATATATGTGTCGTTTCCACGAGGGGACAAGTTAACAAAGAAAGAGGTAGAAACATTTCTGGTAATACAGGAATTAATGACGAATCATGACATCTGTTAAAACACAAGAATCCCCAGCAGTGGAAAACAGATTCAAAGCAGCAGTTGAGTCCACAGCTGCTCCTGACTCAGCTCTGTTCATGATTCAAGCCTGACCTTGTGACTGTTTGAGAATAAACAGAGAATGATCTTTTAAACTGAAAATTAAACCACGTGTCTGTTGAACCATTCTGAAGGTTAAGGAGTGAGACCGGATAGATGTCTCGGATTTGATCACAAAACCATTAAATTTCACACAAAGTCACTCATAAAAAGGACTAAACAAATATGAAACAACAACCTGTGCAGTTCTAATTTAATACATTTGCAGGTTTGTAGAGATTCACTGGAGGATTTGAGCTACAGCATGTAACCATTACGATACATGCAAAAATACAATTGGTTACCGGTTAAAATAGATATTATGGATATTCTTACTGGTTTCCTTTGTGGAAAAGATGTCTCAAGATGGAAAGATTACTGGTAAGTTGAAAATTGAAAAAAAAAAAAGAGTTTCTCGACACCAAAAATATTATACTATTGACTTTCATCATGAGTAATTTTTTTTGGGCTAAAGTCATAATACTTCAGTAAAATTAATACACATGTTTTATAACATAATTCCTGTTGGTATATTTCATTTCATCCAAAATTTTGTCATAGGTAAAAGCACTAGAGGTGCAGTTAAAAATAATATAAATGAATGATGACATGATACATTTTGGGAAACTGATTATTTTGACATCTTTCAGCAGCACGATATTTTAAAGTAAGGCATGTCATGTTTCACTGATATTCTGAATTTATTCTGGATTAAAAATATCAATTTTTTTTATCATGTTTAGAAATAGGTTGCTGTAATAAATAAATGCATACATGTAAATAGGAAAATATGTGAGTTACAATAACCTCAGGGCAATTAAACACTCGATCCCTACGAGCTATGTAAAAGTATATAACATAATATTCCGATCATCTGGCCATAGTTATTTTTTTAAAGTCATTATTAAGTTAAAATAAGTAAACGTAAACGATGTTTTCTTTAGTGTTGTTTTTTTTATCACCGACGTCCCTTCCTGGCCCCGCCCATATGTGTGACGTAACGCTCCTGTCTTTTCCATCGCTGTTAGCCACGTTAGCATTAGCACGCTAGCCCCCAGCAGCTGTCGGTGGCAGTCAGTCAGTCAGTCACTTCGAGTGGTGGTGCATTTGTAATCATCCTCCTCCTTTCACCGTCTTCTTCCCTGCCGTAGAAGAACCTTGGACGGCCGGGTTGTTTCCTCGGGAGCCAGTCTCCTCTCCTCACCTTGCCGCCTCCTCTGCTCTCTCCTCTCCGGGCTACCTGCGGTAACGTCGTTGGAAGACGCTGTGGGACATGGCCAGACCAGAACAAGTCCTGGTGCTAGAGCCACAACACGAACTGAAATTCAGAGGTAACGTTCACAGCAGAGGGCAGGGCCGGGGCTACGGAGCTAATCAGGACCCGTGCGCGAAAAGCCGTCACTGATTCCACTGTGAAGCCCTTGCCAAGTGCCAACGCGCCCTTATTTGTCTTTTGTTTTGTTTTTTTAATCAAAAAGCGCGGATAAAAGCCGGCTAATGTGCTAACAGTGTCGTGGTGACGATGACAGGTGAAACGACGATGCTAATGCGCTAGCTTGGTAGCATTAATAAGCTAACGGCTAGCTGTCATTGCAGCGTCAGTGAAGGCCCACCGTCCCTAACCTATAATTTAATCACTAACTTGAGGCGATTGATCTATTATCAATACACCTGACGGCTTGATGTGACATGATACAATACGTCCACCTCCACCCTGGTCTGTCTGTTAACGCCCGCAGCCAATAAACTGCCCCATTCTAGCATTTTCTCCAGTCAGGGTGGTCTACTTAGCCTTAATCAGGCTTGTTTCACAATGTTTTAAGCTGTGACTTGAGAGCTTTCCTTCTGTTCTTACTGTGCAACCTGAATTCCTTCACAGCTTTCCTACATTCAGACGGAATTATTGTGAAAATGGAGCTTGTTCTATTCTGAGAGATGCATGCCACTGGGTCTAATTCTGTAGAAATGGGTCAAGTGATGGCCTCAGGTGGTGGGTTCAGCAAGTAGTGGGCTGTGTAGGGATTGATTATTGGAGAGCTTCGAATGTTCAACTATGCCAAGAGGAAGATGCATACACCCACTCATGGACTGATAAAGATGTACAAGGCACGGTGATGATGGTTGCATAGTACAGTACAGCAAGAATCAACATGTGAGTTATTTCCATTAACAAATTACTCACTTATGTAGTACTGTCTCCAGTTAATTTTCCCTTCCCCTTATGGCAAAGACTAAAATCAATTATGCTTATCATTCATGCACAAGTCTTAGTTCAATTTGGTTCATATAGCCGTACTCTTGATAAATTTAGTAATTTTTTTTCTCTTTACCCAGCAACACACATCACATCTTTGTTGCTGGGTGTGGAGAAAAAACTACCCATGTACAAGTCTCACCATAGAGTTTGTCTTTTTACCTTTTAGATTTAGTTTTAAGTTGACAGGATATATCATTTTACCTGCCCTGAGTAATGCTTGAGGCCTTTACAGTAAATAGCAGGAAATTCCAGTTTAAAATGACAATAGTCACGTCATACTTGAGCAATATTTCAGAGTCACTGTCTATATTGTAAGGAGGGTTGTGTTGAATTTTTCAATTGGTTCAGTTATTAAAATGGGTGGTCAGTTACTCTGGTGTTACACGAGAGCAAATCTACATACACTCTGTATACTAAGAGGATCTCTGATGGTCCTTTAATATTTATGTAGAAGCAGAAGAACCTCTTGAAGACGGACCTCTTCCCGGTCTTATCATCTCTTGACCAGATATCACACTTTTGTTCTTCTGTCCTTAAACAACCCCTTTTTTGTTATTTCCTCCTATTAGCTACAATAGCACTTCATCCACTTTTTCTTGCACTTGATAATGTTTTTCTTATTGCACTTAGCACTGGCGCATGATTTGATCCCCTCTTTTGTAAGTCACTTTAGATAAAAGCATCTGCTGAATGCAATGTAATGTAAAATGTGGTTTCACTGGTTTTTAGGATGGAATCACTCTAAACCCCTGACACATCTAAAATAACATGTTGAGAAAAGACCCATTGGTGTGATCCCTAGACAAATGTGTCACATTACTGAAGGGAGCTCAAGGCTATACTGATAGTTTTCCACAAGTTACTAGTCTGCAACATGTACATGTGCGTTGTAAATTATGCATCCATAGTTCTGTTGGAACACTAAAATGTATTAGGATGTTGGTGGAACATTTGCCATCGCTTATAAAGGTGAACTATACTGTAATAATTATCAGACATTAATTATCACTTGGTCCGTTGTAGAGGTTTCCTGTTTACACAGCAATGAAATAGACGTTAAAATACATGTATTTTCTAAACCTTTAGACATCATGGTGTATCTGGTTTTGATCCTTGTGGAACTATGAATGGAGATCTAACTCTTCGTGTCCATATTCACATGAAGAGTTAGATCAGTGATATCTAACATCATGGCAGACTGTCTTTAAAGACTGCTGCATACACTGTAGAGGAAATAAAGTCTATGAAATGTAAGCTGAGATGTGATTTATAAGAGTTTGTTTGAGAGTTTCAACACAGGACTGATTATGAATATTAATATGATTAACAGAAATTGGACGGTGCATCATCATTACGATGTCAATTACAGCCTTTAAAATGAGCCATAGCTCAGCCTAATGTTGTAGTTTGTGTGCTCTATAAATTATTGGTCTGTTTTTCCCATTTGCAAAACCAAAGCTGTGTCAAAACACAGATTTCATGTTTCGGCTAATATCCCTGGAGGAGGTTATAACTGAGTTTATGGGGATGCAATTGGTCATTCTATTTATCAGTCTGCCATTTATTTTGACATTTAGAATTTCTAGTCCCTGGAGTATCACAAAGCAGCAGATAATGCCTGTTGTTTCCAGAGTGTTTCATTTGGTCATCAGTATAAAACTAAACTGTATTCAATTTTCTATCAGGCATATTTTAAGAGTCTCTATCACCATTTGAGAAGCTATAATTGGCAGACTTAGACATTATTTTGATCAATATGTTGTATATCTTGTTTTATATTGCATCACGTTTTAGTAAAACTGAAGTGACTGGTCACACAAGTGCTCAATATATGTTATTGTGTACATATTTTATAATTATGAGGACATGCAGGAATCAGATGCAGGTTACATAACAAGAAAACACTCCAATACGAACCCTTCGTAGTAGTAGATTTTCTGCAGCAGTCTGTTGTACGTTAGTGCATGCATTAATAATAATAAAAAAAATGTTTCCACGCTTTGGCGCTCTTTCCATCTGTTTTAATGTTTAATGGCAGGCTCAACAGAGTCAGACACTGCTAATATATCCACCCTGTGCAGAAACACTATCAAGTACAGCACTTTATTCAACAGCTTCCGCTGAAACACATGAGTGCTCAGACGACATGGTGAACCCAGACTCTGCTCCTGTGTTTCCTCCTCAGGACCGTTCACAGATGTTGTCACTGCCACTCTGAAGCTCACCAACCCCACAGATAGAAATGTGTGTTTCAAAGTCAAGACGACCGCACCACGCAGATACTGTGTGCGCCCCAACAGCGGCATCATCGACTCCGGGACCTCCATCAATATTTCTGGTCAGTAATAACGTGAGCCTCTGACTTAAAGTTGAGGCCATAGTCTTTAATGAAGGCTGACTTCTCATTAGTGGTCAGACATCAGCAAGAAGTGGCAAATTAATTCTTGGCACAAAGCTAATTAGTTCTTCATCATGGTGTTGGCCTTTTTTTCTCTCTAAACTTCAGGTAATTTCACATTTGTATCAAATTCAAAACGTGCCTCATGTCACTACTCCAAATTGCTAAGCTCTGGTTACAGTATACTCTAAATATCACAATTTCATCAGAACTATGATGCACTGGGGTCGTTATAGGTGAAGAAAATGGGGTTTTTTTTGTATTTTTTTTGGAGTCGGGGCAGATTTTTTGTGAAAAGATATATTTACAAGACCAACACAAACTTATTATCCCAAAGGTGATGTAGTGTCTTGTTTGGTGTAAATACAGTTAGTCGTACAAATCAGGTCGGCCAAGTTTGTGTGGGTTGTGTGCGGCCTACTTGGGGGTGGGGGGTATCGTGAAGTTGAAGCATCTTCACAACCAGTCTGTGATGAGTACCAATAAAAATAGACCAAATATGGAATTGGAAGAAGAAAGCAGCATCAAAATGGTCAACCATTAAACATTTATTCATTCATCCTCTGAGGTGTGTCGTCACGGAGACGGTACAGGTGTGTTGGAGTCTCTTCCAGCTACCTATTGGCGAAGGCGGGGAACACCCTGGATGCGTCACTAGTTCATCGCAGCCCTGAATTCAACATAAAACAGACACGTTCTATTGTTTTTATTTGGCTAGACTCACTCGGCGGAATCTACTGTGATATGGGATGTTTTCTGTAGTTTCTGTGACGTGACCAAAGTCCAAAAATGTGCTTTAAAGGACTTGGCCTGTAGTTTAGACTTAATAAGTACACCTAACGTGGCTATTTCTCCCATGTCGACCTTTGCATTTTGCTTTTGTTCCCAGTTATGCTGCAGCCTTTCGACTACGACCCCAATGAGAAGAGTAAACACAAATTCATGGTGCAGTCCATGCTGGCTCCATATGACATGACTGACATGGAAGGAGTTGTGAGTACCTCAACATGAAACGTGTAGTTGTGCCCCTTGCCAGGTTTCTTCTAGGACTTGGTAAACCTCACGTCACCTCAGGCTCTGTTCAAGCTGCTTGACGCCTGTTTATTTGAGACTTGATTATAAGGTTTTCCTCCTCACTTTTAAAACCTTTTTGGGTCTGGCTCTGAGCAACGTCTGATGAGCCAGTTGTAAAGCTCAGATCCCCCTATGTCCACCCGCTCTGGCTGTTGTTGGGTTGACTTCACATGGTTTCACTATGGCTTGGAGCCCTCTGTTCCCAATAAAAAACCCCTCAATGTGAGGCTCACTGAACCACAATTCCACTGTGCTTGATGTAATTCTTTTTCCTTTAAATATATTATTTTAACATTGTGCTTTTGGCATAACTTTGTTTATATAGAGATATTTTCTGTAACTGAAATGGGGAAAAATCATTTACTAAGGGTTCAGTTAGTAGAGCGGGTGGTCCCAAAGACTGAAGGGTCAGTAGTTCAAATCCTGTCTCTGACTGTCCACACGTCCAAGTGTCCTGGGGCAAGACACTGACCCTAAATGTGTCCCAGTGGAGCCTGGTAGCGCCTTGCATGGCAGCAGCCGCCCTCTGGTGTGTGAATGGATGAATGAGAGATAGTGTACAGCGCCTTGGGCTCGAAAGTGTGGGAAAAAAGCATCTTAAAAGTGCGGTCCATTTCCCATTTAGTGTAACATTGGCTGCTGTAACGCACAAATTTCCCCGTGGTGGGATCAATAAAGTTCAATCTTATCTTAACATGACAGATGAGTGTTGAATATTCCAGTGTAACCTGGACCAGACATTTCCAGTCCAATATATTTTCAGTATTTTTAATTTAACCTGAATCACATTTGTGTTAAACCTCTGTTGGGACCCAGTACATAGTACATTATGTACACAGCGACGACGCTTTGTGGAGCGTTCGGACTTGTAGAACAGTCTCAGGAAGTTGCACAAGGCTATTGTTGCAAAAAACCAAAAGAACAGGGAACATATGAAATAGAAAATGAACCTGAATGTCTCTGTGTTTGATGCAGAGCCAAATATGGAGGGACACACAGCTCACATAAATGATGATGATGATAATGATGAGGGCAGGAAAAAAAACATGAACAAGGGTGAAAACACCAAAACCAATTTATTTAACAAAATCAGATGATATGAACAAACCTGTTTGACCCAGGAAGCCGTGTTTTCATTGTGCTTATGTTTTTGTTCAAATGTGTCACTCGCTGGTATGACTGTTTTTTCCAGATTTACACTTCACTTTCTAAATGTCTTCAAACACGTACCTGATAATATTTGCAGGTCTGATTTTACTACATATTCTCCAAACACTGACCTAACGTTTCCTTTTTCCTTTTCTTCTTGATGTTTTGTTTGGTCCACAGTGGAAGGAGGTGAAGCCTGAGGAGCTGATGGATTCAAAGTTGAGATGTACATTTGACATGCCGCTAGAAAATGACAAAACTGTGAGTCCAACTCTTAACGTGTGCTCATATACGTCATTCATGTTACATTACGTGCATTAACCTATCATCCACTTCATACATTTGATTGTCTATTCTTTATTTTGAGCCATAGAAAAAACATGTGATTCTATACACGTACATACCAGGAACCAATAGCGGAACTGAAGTTAATAAAGATGATCTATACAGTACAGTGGTTTCTATGTACATAGTGATAGCTAATACATCATTTGTGTAGCTCGAAAAGGAGTGAGAAGAAGAAACAGCACATAGCTTAAGCTTCCTTAATACTAAACTAAATCTATATGGAGTCATAGTGATGCAGAGAAAAGTATATTTCAAAGATTAGGGAAGCTTATGTCTAGTGCACTCTAATTAGATTACACTATAACTATATCCAATTCACAGTCAATGTCTTAAAATATAAACTAATAAGTGACCGACAATGGTAATGAATTTGACACATGCCATCAATAGTATTAGTGACATATTAACAATGGTAAGAAGAGCCCAGAATGGAATGACTAATAATGAACCAAAAGCCCCTCCCCCCTTGTATATTGACAGAACCATACATTTGTAACTTGATTTAAAATGGTGGACGTAATAATAATGAGCAACCTGTGATTTATGGATATTTTAAATCTAAAATGGTAGGCTTGAAATGAAATACTGCCCAGGTTGAAACGTTGCACATCAGAATGATTTTCATGTGACCGGTGTTTTGAGTGTCCTACCCATCAGTGACACATCAGTGTATCACCCATTGCCTGCTTTATTTATTCAGTTTTGCTTTATTTGGTTGTACTTTCATCTCACTCCCTGCCATGTCTCTGCATGTCTCACCGCACCCCCCACCTTCCACTCTCTCCACAGCATGAGAGTGAAAGCAACAAACCTGTGTTTTCCTATCACACCCCTGTTAAGACTGAGCACTCTGCGCTGCCAAAGTCGGCCAGTGCCTCGCTGGACGACGGGGAGGTGAAGAAGATCATGGAGGAGTGCAAGCGGCTGCAGATGGAAGTGCAGAGGTTACGGGAAGAAAACAAACAGATCAGGGTGAGACGCTCCAAAACAAGAATGAGCCGCTGTCCTCTTTAGACCACGGGTGTCAACCTCATTTCAGTTCAGGGGCCATATTCAAGTAAATTTGATCTGAATTGGACCGAACTGGTAAAAGTAACAATATTTAAATGTCAACTTCAAACTATTTTCTGTGTATTAGTGGGAAAAAGTGAAATTACATGATGAAAATGTTTACATCTAAAATCTGTCCTTCAAAACAAAGTGAATAAACATGAGCCAACTACTA
>JAPTHA010000027.1:24925043-24940430 GCA_029814585.1 Gymnapogon annona
TGTAGCCCTATTCAAGGAATCTGTGGATGTATAGTTTTTGAATGTGTAACATATGACGTGGGAGTTATACACAAAACGTTTGGCCTTGGTTATAGTGCCTACTGGTTGGATACGTGTGATGTTTGGGTGAGTTACGTGTCTGGAACAACCCTTCAAATTACCCCACTCTGTCACATTATTATTCACAGACTGGTTTGGAATGATCACATAAGCGTTTTGCATTCTGTGATTGTGATCCGAGTTCGTTAGAGCAGTGTACTGTTGTTTGTAAATAAATGTTAAGTTTACAAGAACACAATTTTAAATAATGCTTCTCACCTCTCCTCTGTCACCCAGCATTGAGTCTTTGGGTTTGGGCAGCTGTTGTCCACTAATGATCTTCAACACCAGCTGTCTCTTCATCTGACCTTGAAGTGGATCCTCCAGGTTTGGGTTAAAGGCACCTAGAAGAGCAAAGACTTCACTGTTCCAATCCATAATGAACATCATCAGAACAAAAGTGAAATAGGGAAGGCTGTTGTTGCGGGCAGACCTTCACACATGCAGGCAGGCTTAAGGATGTAGCCACAATTGCCATTGCTGTAGAACTTGGCTCTGTTGAGCTGGAGGACACGACCCTCTGACTGGTAGTTGAGAGCAACTGAAATTGAAGCAGTTCACTGTGTTACTATCAACTGATGGAATGCTACGAGATTCCACAAGAAACTGTGAGGCTGTGGCTAAAGGAAAACTAACCTGTTACTTAAAGCAACAATAGCAACAATTCTAAAGTTTGTGAACCTCTGGGTTTTTCAGAACAGAGAAATTGGCAACTTTAATTCTTTCCATTACTTAGGCCCCCACATCAGAGTACCCTGGCTATTGAAAATCATTCGCAAGTATCTTGAAAATCGTTTGGTCTACAGTTACAATGTGGTCATCGTTTTCATCTTTCAGCATGTCTCCATACTTGCCCCATTTGTTTTCTGTTAAAAACAAATGAAAAATTAAGCAGAGCTTACCAATACTCCTGCCTAGTCGCACAACAATTTGATCCACCAGCTCACTGATAACCTGCCTACTGAGGGCAAAGTTATGAGTTCTTCAATCTTTTTAAAAATGTTATTTGTTAAAAGCAATACACTTTAATTAAAAAAGCAAAAATTGAGAGAAAAGGACACGAAAAATGTTTAAAATGTGTAAATCAATAAAATTAAATATTTTAATTCAGCCATCAGTGATGGTGAATGGTGTCTGAGAAACAGGTTGGATAAAAATCGTGAACAGTTGGGTGAAATTCCTGATAGATCTACATACTGTACCCACATTCGCCCCAGAGGGCACGGGGTAAAAAAAAATACAATTCTGCCAGTTTTTTTCCCCTTTTTCTCTGCACCTATGTTTAAACTCAGTTGTATTAGTTACTTGAAGTTTTTCCAGATATTATTAGGAAAACCTAAATTTCAGAGGTTGAAAAATGCAGGATACATGACATCACATATGAGAACTATTGTTTCTAAATAATACAATACTTTATAAAGTTATACTGCAAACCAGTAAAGTTATACTGCCAACACATTTCAGAAATAATTTTTCCAGGTTTAGCTTCTTCTAACTACATTCAATCTAATCTAGAATGACTTACTCTGAAGTATTCTTCAGAGTGTGTGGCTGTGTGTAGAAGCTGAAATAATATCATTACCGTAAAATGAGACTACATGCTACTGATGTAAAATAGAAGCAATTGTTTTTAACGTCTAATGACTGAAAAAAATCAGGTTCAATGTGAACAGGTACTAAACCACAACATTATGAGCACTAAGTGTTGTATGTTGATACCGAGCTGGCAACCCGCATTCCAGAAGGGCTGAGGATTGAAGTTTGATGAATCTACACGGTAAGACGAGGGATAGATGCGGGAGAGCTGTCGCTGGTTGAACTGGATGAAGGCGCTGGCTTTCTGTTGCATCACTTGGTGGGCTTTAGTCTCACTCAGCGATGACACTTGCCAGCTGCAGTTAGCTGCCAGACACAAGACAGACTCCACGTCAGTTATATTTTTCAGATATAGAAACTGTGTGTGTGTGTGTGTGTATGTGTGTGTGTGTGTCAGACATTACAGCTATTTAAACATATACAGGTATCCAGAGGTAAAAACGTCACCTCAGCTGAATTACAATTAATCAAATCTGTATTCTGTAGATACTATGTGATGTTAAAGTCTGCAACTGCATAAGCAGAGTAGTAGCAAAGTAATTTCAGAATGGATAAGAGGAGGAAGCATCTCATACAATGTAAACAATAGATAAGATATAAGATATTCCTTTATTAGTCGAACTTGGGGAAAGCAGCAAGAATAGATTTACAGTGCCCACAAGGTGCAAAAATATAAATATAAATGGAAATACGATTTACAGTTGTGCAAACCAGATCAAGAGTAAGTAGATAAATGCACAGATTATTTGTGTCAGTTTTTGTGTGAGTTTCTGTTGTGATATCTGACAGCTGCAGGGAGGAACGACCTGTGATACCTCTCTTTCACACACTTGGGGTGTCTCAGTCTGTCATTAATGGAACTCTTTAGTGCAGTCAGTGTGTGTTTAAGGGGGTGGGAGTCTCTGAACAAGATGGAGGCCAGTTTGGGTGTCAACCTCCTCCCCCCAGGTTCTAGAGGGCATCCCAGGACGGAGCTGGCCTTCTATATCAGTTTGTCCAGCCTCTTTCTGTCAACTGCTGTGATGCTGCTCCCCAGCAGACCATGCCATAGAATATGGTAGATGCCACAACAGAGTTGTAGAAGGTCCTTAGGAGTGCCTGCCACACCCTAAAGGACTTCAGCCTCCTATATTGGCTACATTGCATGAGGAAGTCAAAGACAGCAAAACATAGATTTAAGTTATGTTTTGCAGCTGTTCTTATTGCTATGCATCCAAGCCACATAAAATTAACCAGCTGTGCCAATTAATCTTGTTTTGTGTTGGGCATGTAGGGTTATGTTACTAAAGACCCTTAATGAAATTTCATTAGTAATGGACGGATATTAGCATTATTGCAAAACAGCTAGTGTTGCAATAATGCTAATGCATAATAAAGCCGCTCTCACCTTGTGAATCAATGTCATAGAGGCCCACAGAGCATGTGTATTTCACGAGGTCAGACAAAGCTCTGGACAGCTTCATGGTCTTCTTCTTTCTGGAAAGGCAACAGATGACAATAAGTGTTTTACCTGGTTAAATAAAAAAATAGAATAATGACTGGAGGGAAGAGACCCCAATGGGATGGACATGGACAAGCTACCCATGTCTGTAGTTTCCTCAGCTTGGCAGCTTATGAGAGCAACCACTATGACTAGCTAAAGTAAACTGAAGAAAAACGCCCTCAGAGTCTGCGAGAGCGAGGGAGAATGAAGACTCATCGGCTGACAATATGATAACAGACCATGTACCGGAAATAACTATGATCAACAAACAGCGTAGACCCAGAGAACACCACAGAAACTGTTGTAGCTGCAGCTGCAGAATGGGACACTAACTATAGGTATGTGCCTGTGGATGGAAGAAAATTACATCATCCCATTGGTTGAGGATTCACCAGGGAAATGAAAACTGTTTGAGGAAGCAGAGACAGGGGAACCACATTTGACCACCACATTTATTTTCTGAAAAGGAGCCAAATCAGTTCAACTAAGCACAGCAAAGGAAGTGAAAACACGTCTTGAAATACATCAATACCACTGTCATGGAAGAGGCACCGTCAAGCACAAAGAATACCACCCAACTTCCCAGGCCTGCGATTGAGAGAAGAATGGCCGGCTGTTGTGTGTGGAATGGCTGGCCAAACAAACAACAGTGGGAAACAATCAGCAGTGACTTGACGATGACTTTAGAATAACTCAAAGCACAGTGGAAAGGAAGTTGGAAAGAATGGGAGATATACACGTCCCCCTCGAACTACTACCTTATTGTGATGGGGCAGTTCGAGTACCCGGATGATCCCAGGAGCTATGTTGTCGGGGGGCTTTATGCCCCTCAGTAGGGTCACCCAAGGCAAACAGGTTCTGGGTGACGGGTCAGACAAAAGGCAGTTCAGAACCCCCATGGACACAAGCGCTAGAGGAAGAGCGACGTCGCCCGACAAGGCGGAGCCGGGGCCCCACCCTGGAGCCAGGCCTGGGGTCGGGGCTGCAAAGCGAGCACCTGGTGGCTGGGTCTATGTCCGAGGGGCCCGGCCAGGCCCAGCCCGAATGGACAACGTGGGCCCCTTTTCCTCCTCCTGTGGACCCACCACCCACAGAGGCTACCGCAGGGGCTGGGTACATTGTGGATTGGGCAGTAGTCGACGGCAGGAGCCTCGGCTGCCTGATCCCCGGACATGGACTATGGTTTAGGCTCTGGAACCAAGTTCCTCAAGAGGGGATGGACTCTCCACTATTCTGGAGTTGCCTATGGTGTGAGGTGGCAGGCAGGTGTGGGCTTTCTTAAGTGTGACACTGCTGGAATGAAGATCAACGCCTCCAAATCTGAGGCCATGGTTCTCAGATTTGTGCCCTCTCCGGGTCGGTGGGGAGTCCTTGCCCCAAGCGGAGGAGTTTAAGCATCTTGGTCCCTCCGGGAGAACTGGAGGAAGTGTCTGGGGAGAGGCAGGTCTGGGTCTCCCTGCTTAGATTGCTGCCCCTGCGACCCGGCCCCGGATATGCAGTTGAAGATGGATGGATGGGAGATTTATACCAGTATGCTTTGGTGTACAAGAATGGAAAAGCATGGAGTCTTTGCACAAACATCCAGAAGACAGCAGGAGATCAAGTGCCGATCCCAAAGGAGATTTCAACCAATATTTCAACCAATATTTCTGCTAAATGTATAGGGAAAATCTTCAGCATCACGGCTAGACTGAAATCCAGATACCTCAAGAGAAATAAATGCCTCGATGCATATGCACAGAAGGCAGGAATCACAGGGTTTTCTGGATGCTTGGAACATACTAGCATGAGTTGGCACCAGATCCAGATTGCAAAGGTGGAGAAAAAGGATATCCAAGTAGTCTTCCTGGACCTTGCTGATGTCTTTGGGTCAGTTCCCTGTGGGCTGCCTTAGCTTCTTTCACATTCCAGACACCATCACGATCCTGGCTAACTCATAGTTCCAAGACCTGCAGTTCTGGAAGTTGGGATCATGATGGGATGCACAACCTTTATTGCCTTTGCAATAAAAGTCATCATCGGGGCTTCAAAATGGGTGGTGAGTGGGAAGCAACTTGAGTTAGGTGTGCGCCTCCCTCTCAGGCCTTATATGGACAGCATCACCACTCTGACCTCCGTGTACCAGGAAACTGCTCAGAAAACCGTCATCTAGATTAAACCATCAAAGTCAGGTATTATTTACATTACCAAGGGAGTGCTTTCTAACCAAAGGTTCTTCATTGGACATGACACCATTCCTGCAGTATCTGAGGAGCCTGTTAAACACCTTGGAAGGTGTTATAATGCAGAAAGACAAAGACCAGGTACAACAACTGCAGAAGGAGATGAATGACAGGCTAAGGGGCATTGATAACACTCAGCTTCCTGGAAGATTCAAGGCCCGGTGTGTGGAGTTTGTCCTTCTCCCCTGTGGCCTCTTAAAATCCTTGAATCTCAATGGTAGAGGCTCTAGAGTGGAAAATCACAGGTTACATCAAAAAGTGGTTTGGACTCCCACAATGCCTCAACACTATAGGCCTCTACGGAGATTGCAGCTTCAAGCTTCCCCTCACCAGTCTCACAGAAGAGTTCAAGTGTGCTAATGCAAGACTCCAGGTGACACTGAAAGAATCACAAGATCCAACAGTGTATAACTACGCACCAACTTTGATAACAAGTCAGAAGGGGAGACCAGCCAGTGCAGTGGAGAAGACAACATCCACCCTCAAACATGATGAAATATTAGGCCATGTCCTACAGGAAGAGGAGACCTCAGCCTCACACTTAGACGACTATACAGGAATACAGCTAAGGCTCCAGAATGGCAAAGAAAGCTGGTGGATGAAATATACTGCCAAGAGGAAGCAGCAAAGTGGGGTAAGGCAGTCGCCCATGGTAAACTGGGGCGGTGGACAAAATGGGAAAATGTAGAGCAGAGGAGGATCAGCTGGAGGGACTTGTGGAGCATGGAGGTGGAGCAACTCAGCTTTACCATCAGAGCTACCTACAACATCCTTCCAATACCTATCACTCTTCAGATCCTTGACTTCTTGGCAGGTGTGCATTTGCTTTAAGTCTTCGTAGATTTTCCTGGATTTTTTCCGGGGTGTGGGTGGGGCCCTCCAGCTACTGTCATTATTACTGACTTAATCCCATCAACATCACCCCAACCCTCCATCTGCCAGCAGCCCACGAGGCTCAGCATCACCACACTCGGGTGGACTCCCGCCCAGCCCCAGCCCTCCATCATCTATTTGCATTTGTAACTATGATCATAATTCTATAGGTTTACCTCTATCTACGCCCAATCAAGCCTACCCCCTCTCTTTCTTTCTCTTGCTTTTCCCGGTCTCTTTAACCCGAAATGTTCTAGGCAGACGACCATCCTCCAGAAGTTAAGGTCTGCTCCAGGTTTCTTCCAGTTAAAAGGAAGTTTTTCTTCTACTGTCAACAATGTGTTTGCTCATATGAGGATTATTTTGGGTTTCAATTGCAAGTAATCCAAGAGTCTGGTAAAACCAACTGTGACTTTGTGCTGTATAAATAAATTTAGATTTTATTCATCAGTGGTACGGTGAAGTTTAACGATGTGCCCTCTGCTCCAGACCAGCTGCCCCCAAATATATTGACAGGGTTTAAAGTCAGGGATGTTACTCCTGGTGTCATAACTAAGTCCTTAAATACCTTGCCTCCACCCTGGAAAAGACACAAACTGCTACCAACTCACTACCACCAGTAGCAAATAACATACCGCAGGTGACGTTTGTCTGTGAGAGGGCAAAAGGAGCCAGGGGAAACCCCACACCTAAAACCAACGATCAACTTTGAGTAGCCTGTGACTGTAAGACTAAAAGTGGATGTTGGTCAGCGGTTGGCTTTCCCTCCAGATAGCAACCACTATCCTCAGACCTGCCATGGTACCACAGCCTGCTTCTCTGAGTAAGATCTACATAATCGAAGTCACCGTACCCTGGGAGGATTCAGTGGATGAAGCTTATGAGCAGAAACACCTTCGCTATGATGAGCTAGCCACTGAAACACAACATCACGGCTGGAACACTGATGTCGTCTCAGTGGACGTGGGGCGCAGAGGGTTTGTGGCGGCATCTACCATCAGACTACTAAAAAACTTGGGAATGAAGGGCCAGAATCTGCACCAAGAAATTACGGCAGTATCAGAGGCAGCCCAGAGAAGCAGCCAGTGGCTGTGGGTGAAGAGACACAACCCTGGTTGTGAGGGTGACTCCGCAAGACACGATGCGGGGACTTGATCACCCCCATAGGGCCTTCCTCAGGTTGAGGGTGTCTAGTAGTAATGGCCGAACAACAGCAAATGAGATCTGAGGTATACTACAGAAGGCGTGTACTCCAAATCCCTCCATGTAGAAACTCCACCATGTCAGCAGCATTGGGTGCACTCTAAAAGTACGTACCTGCACTAAAAGGGTTGTTTCCACCTGGTCCTGTTTTTATGAAATTCAAATAACAATAGTAATAATTGTCACAAATTCCACAGAAGTACACTCATGTAGTCTTCACATGCATGTGACATACTTGCTATGATGTAAGGGGGCACGGGAGGAACTGCTGGCGTTCTCTTGGTCTGTGTCCGTGTCTTCTAAGCTTGATGTCTTCTTCAACTTGGTTGCCTTTTTCTATAGTTAAAAAGATGGAAAAGTAAGAAAAGAACAAACTTACTAATGTTCTCTCTAGTACATGACGCTTACTGTATACTATCATGGTCAATTTAATTTTTATCATTTTTTAACTCCCTCACACACATATGCACGTGTGTGACTGAGGAGGAGAGACCGTGTATGTATGAGGGCAAAAGAAAGTTCAGTTTGTATCTGGTTTATATCTATAATATCTGAATATTTAAGAACAAGGATATAATAATGCATTAAACAGTGCATACATTTAACAATTGGATAACAATAAATATGAGTGAATTACAAAATTGTAATGTACATCTGCAATAATATAGTTTGCTGTCTACATAAAAAATACAGTGCAATTAGCAAATAGAGAAATTCAGATATCAAAGAACGAAGAACAAGTTAAAAAGTACACAAATCTTACTAATACCCCCACCCAATTACACACCTCCTGCTCATTGGTATTAAAATGTTCTATATCTCCATTATTTTTGTGAAAAAATAAACATTTTGTAACATACACATGGGAAAATCTAAGATGCCCGTTACATATCTGTGTATACTGTATACTTTGTGCTCTTGTGTTTTGGGAAACTTGTCAAATTTGTGCCTAGTTTCACACCGTATGATGGCCGTGCATCCACCACAGCTTCTGGTACTGCCACCAAAAGAACCAGGAGGATGTTAACAATTTCAGAGAAGGTAAAACTCCTTGATATGCTGAAAGAAGGGAGGAGTTGCTCATCTGTCACCTGCCATTACGGCCTCAATAAGTCTACAGTGTGATACATTAAAAAAATGAAGAGAAAATGAGGAAGACGGCAATGGTATTTTGTGTATTTAAAAGGCGTGTGTTGTATTTTCATTTATATTATACATAAAACTGTTTACATACAAGTTTTGGAAAGGGTAATACAGTGGTTGGGTTGAAATCAGTGTGGGAGAGATTTGTATTTATATATTTTAAACATAAATATAATAACTATCTCACCTCTACTTCGCGATTTTTCCATTCTTGTGGGTAGTTTTGAAACGTAACAACCGTAAAAAGCAGAGGGATCACTGTACATTCAAAAAATGCCCTGATAAAAATTCAGAGATCAAACTGTCCACGACACCACTCTTAATGGTATAGAATGGGTATGAAATTTGAAAAGAATTGTGTCTGAGAAATGGGAGGGACAATAATTATACCCCCACCTTCTGGCACAGGTGGTAATATAAAAAAATGCTGACCTTGCGTTTAGAGAAGCTTCCAATGAATGAACGGCTTAAGCGTTTGTTTCCACTGGGATGAGCATCATCTGCTGTGTCAGTCCCATCATCCCCTTTGCCCTGAAAACACAAAAAATATACTTCAAACAATTCTTGTTATGGTAACAACCCCTGTTTATCTATGACAAAAAGTGTGTCACAGGATTTGACACCACGAATACTGTACATTAAGCTAGAATGGGATATATTACGATGAAGATTTAGAGAGAGAAGAGAGAAAGAGAACTGTTGATTTTAAACGTACCCATATCAACCCACTTATTTTTATTTATAGAGCACCATATCACAACAATGCCTCACAATAGTTGAAGTTATTTTGAAAAAAAAAAGAAACAATGAAAAAAAAAGCAACCAGTCAAGTAATCAGAAAACCATCAGTGTAGCAAATGGATCGATGTTCCAGGCATCCCGTCCTCAGACCCCCCCCACCCGCTTCTAAGCAAGGAAGAAACTAAAAAAAAAATTTTAAAATACCAGAATAAGAGAAATCTCAGGGAGAATCACAGTGAAAAAGAAATCCCCTTCCATGGATGGACAAGGCTGTAGATCCAGACATCCATATGACATCAACAAAAAGATGTCATACAAGTGACTCAAGACATTTGTGACTGCACTCTGTTAGTTTGTGAAGTGCAGGGCGAGTCTTGACATGTAGTTGGCTTCACACATAATTTTGACTATAAATAACTTGGAGTTGGAGCCACAATAACATAGAACAACATGTACCTTAGAGCCAGCTTTGTCTGTGGACTTGGCAGCGAGGGGGAGGGCTGAGAGGGTGAAGCTGTCCGGGTCCTCTCTGTCCCGGATCTTTGACTCCTTCATCAGATTATCCAGTTTCCTCTTGGCCATGTTTTCCACCTGTTTCCTGTTGGCTGACGTCTGATGGATGAATGACGACATAAACGGTCACAAACAGTGACAAATGGGCTAATATGAAAGTATGTAACTACTTTATGTATTTCCAAGTTAAGCAAGCTGAATAGGCCAACTTCCATAAGCCAGCAGCAGAAACCTTTTTCCAAATATTTTTATTTAAAATCAGGAAATAAACTTCTACTGAAAGGGCTTCCACTTCACCTGTTGTTTTTGCAAGGGACGTGTTACTGGGCCAAGAATCAATTAACAAATGTATTAATCTAGAAAAAAGGATCTATTTTGCACAACGATTTACACAAAAATTAAATGAACAGTGATTTTTTTATGTGTTTAACCTCATCACACACTACAATGTACTAGAGTAGTCCCCTTCAAAACCTATGGAAATATGAGCCGTTTAACAGGATAGAACCATGTGCAACGAATCAGAAGTGACACAGATTCAAATAATTTGATGGAAAATGGCATCAAAATTTACAAAAAAAAAAAGTTGTTGATGTGAATTATATTTTGCTGTGTTGAATGTTGTACATACTTTGGAGGGGGAGGTTTTGATATGTCAATTAAATGATTATTCATTGAACTGTACTTTAAAATCTTAGTACATCCAAACATGACAATACTTACAAAGTCAGGTAGTTTGCAGTCAAATCATACAATAAACATGTCTAAATATAGTTTTTTTCATCCACCTGCTGAACATCTGATGAAGCTGAATTTCACAAACTGATGGATATGAGGTATTCAAGATGTGAACATAACAATCACACAGTCCAACGAAGAGGCAGTTGAAAAATTTCTAGTAAAATAAAAATAAAAAATGAAAAATAGTGCTCTTCATCATGCTTCAGATAACATGCACATCATAAATTGTGCCACATGGTGGCAGAGTGTATCCATTAGCCATGTGCTGGTTGGAAAATCATCATGTCAGACTATGGTTCTCGAGGGCCGGTGTTCTGCATATTTTACATGTTTCCCTCTTCCAGCACACCTGGTTCAATTAATGATCATCTCATCACCACGCTCTGCAGAAGCCTGATAATGATACAATTGCATCCAGATGTGCTGGAAGAGGTAAACATCCAAAACATGCAAGACACCAGCACTTGAGGACCTCAGTTCGATACGCATTATCTGCACACTTCCTGTGATTGAACAAAATGTAAACAACCTCAAACCACACTGGTCCCTGATTAAATTATTGTGTAGACTGTGAGGTCTTCTGTTATTCTTTGTGATTCTGGACAGAATGACAGAATATTAATCGTATCTTGTAATTACAACATCTTGGCTACACTGAAATATTCTGAACTTCTTTATGAAATTTTCCATAATGCTCATTGCATGCATTAAGGATATTTAACTGCATAGTTAAGGGCACAGTGAAAGCATACTTTTTATTTGCTACGCCACAAAAAAAACAGAATACTGTGCATGTAAAAGTAGCTTGATAATCTTTTCTTTTAGACACTTCCTACTGTCCTTTCAGAAATGATCGCAAAACATATCTGATCTTATCATACACAACATAAGATTGTTAAATGACCCATAGTCAGAAATGTTAGGTCTAATCTTTTTTAATGCAGTTCAAATAACAGCATTAAAAAAACAAGCAAATGCTGCCTGAGACCAAAGCATATCAAGTGTGATTTAAACATGCCATTAAAAATATAATGTGCAAATGTTAGGAAATTTAAGATGTCAGTAGCAGGGAAGATGGAAACATAACCCATAAGTGACAGGAGTGAGATCTGATCCAAGCTTTTATACAATACCTTCCACTTTCAAAGACGCAAGCAACAATAAGGAAAAAACAGGAAAAGAAGTAGGAGAAGAACGAGAATAAGCCACAACAGAAAGGAAGACATGAGCAGCAGAGAAAAACATCAAGACCAGAACAACTAACAACCACAACCATATGTTAACACATATAACCCATTGAGAAGCCATTACAAACACGAATTTCCGTTCATCTGGTGGCATTGAAATGCCTCCCTGAACTCTGCTAGACGGAGGAAGGAGAAAGACAATGAAACACGACACACTACAGGGAGAGTACGTACATCTCCATTCATCAGCTTGCACTCATCCTCCATTTCATCAGCGCTGTCCTCATCTGATACATCTCCCTCCTCCGCATTCTCATCAATGTTGGAAGGCAGTTTTTTTCCCTGGTAGAGGAGGGAACAGTCAGGAGATCTGACGATATGAATTTCATACACTTATAGTATTGGGAACCAGATTCTAGAAAGGTAGGACTTATCCTGCTTTCATACTTGAAGGCATGGGAATCATGGAAAATTATAGTTAGGTACTCAAAAACTGCACATGAAAATTCCCACCTCACATTGTACATTAAACTGAAGAAGTGTGAGAAAATGCCGACACACAATTGCCAAGATGAAAATGACCTAAAAATGCTCAAATGGTGTGCCAGTGTTGTCATATGTATAATAATTATCATTTGTGAATGATAGGGGTAACGCCACATAATGGCAGATATATCAAAATATGATTGCACTCAAAAGTTATATTCAGTCTATTCGAGGTAATTTTCATTAATTTCATGATATGGGAGTGTCTTTCCAACCAATCATAAAATTTGTGATGATGAAATTTTAATATTGCAGTTATCCTTTACAACTATCCTCTTTATTAATCTAAAAAAACCACAAGGTATTTTGTACTGAATTTAATAACTCATTACATTTGTCAGCAGCAAATCTCTTGCTTCTATCTTGTATATGATCATTCTCATTTTAAGGCTCTGGTAAACTAGGTTCAACATTTTCAGTGAAACCTTATAGAGTTAATTATCTAGTGAATTGCTAGAATAAAAAAAATTCAAAGACGGTGTCTGTCATATGATAAACATTAGCATGAAAAACATAACAGTTTTTCATGCTTACACTCATACAATACAAAATAATATAACATGTTGAAACAAACTGTGATTATCTGTGTTGTTTGCTAAAACTGTGTACTTGTTTAGCATCTTGGAGCAAATGAAGTTTTATTAATAAGATGAATACTGTAGGAAACATTCTGTACCTTTTTACTTGACATTGGACTTTAAGTGAGCAGGTGTCTGGTTTCATAGAAAGACACACTGCATTATCCCAATATTTGTTCATCATAATAAGACAAAGTCTCACATTCAGACTTAGAAGTGAATATGTGAAATTAAGCACATTACAATTACATTTACATTCAAGCTCCTGTCATGGCCCCATGTTCCTTAATGGCATAATGTAATCCAATTATATTCAAGGTTGTCATGCATTTACTCCATTTATTTTCATATAGTAGGTTCAGTCTTCATTCTTATCAACTCTTTCTTCAGCAGCCAGAGGAGACCATACTAAGTGATGTCAAGTAATGATAAAACAGTTTATTTCAGGATACCAAGATACTTGTGACACAGAATCATACTTTTTCCCCCTGTAGTGGTTCCTGTTTACAACCTGCTGATAGATCACAAATGTTTGTTTAGGTCTCACCTTTAGAATCACACTGATATCATTGAAAAAAAACAAACATTGTGTGACAAGCTGTGTATGTAACCTTAAGAGGTGTAATCAGCAACCATGGTGGGTGGGACTTACATAAGCATCAATTATCAGCATCAGTCTGGGCTTAAGATATTGTTTTCGCATTAATAACACATACTGCTGTAAGCAATTAATACAATAAGAATTCAGTTTTCTAGTCATTTTATAAATCACGCTATTTTTCGTTTACCTATTCAAACATGTCATTCAGATGCTCACATGCCTTCAATCTGTCAACCAGTTACTTTGCTTTGAAATCTGCTCTGGCATGTTTTCAACTTAAAAAGTAGGTGTGCAGAAATAATCACCTGACGGCTGACTACTTAACACTATGGAGAATCAGCCAATTTACATGCATCCAAACTGTACTCTATGTTACAACGCCAGAATTACTCTACCTTGACGAGAATCTTGCCCTTGAGTGTTTCTGGTGACGGCAGGTGCCCAGACTCATCTGCTTTGATGTTAGTCAGGTCTAGTTTGTCCCCCAGGATCTCAATCAGGTACTGGGCCATCTTCTTTTGTTGTGGAACACTGCAGTGGTTCTCTATAGAGAGGATGACTGGATACCTAACAGATGAAGACACACAACACACTAGTGTTACAAAAAGTTAAACTTTGCAGGTTGAGGATAACCAGTTCCAACCAAAATGTAGTTATGCATATAAGATGTAGAAAATAAATATAATAATAAAAATATAATATAAAATGCACCAAAAAAAGAAAAATACTCAAATAGAAATCAATGTGTTTGTAAAGGAAGATACAAATCTAATAGTTTCGAGCCCGAAGATCATATATCCTCTTCTGGTCCACAATTTTGGACTTGAACCATACCTGGAAATTTGAAATCTCCCTTACATCTTACTACAGATTAAACAGCAGTGTCCAGAAAGTGAAGGGGAAAAATAAACAGAAGAGAATGTACAATGTACATGTTCTCTTGTTGTTGATCATTAGAGTTAATTTATGAATCTCAATAATACAAACGCCCCCTGTAATATGAGTAAATGGTTTCATGAACATGACTTATGTGAAGTTTTTATACAGTAAAAGAAGTTACGGGTCAGGTCAGTGTATCACATTGCACATGCTGTAAATGAAACACAGCTATTCACAGGCTGCCATGTTGCTGTGAATGCATGTGACCACTAGAGGGGGTGGTAAGTCACTCTATGCCTCTCCAAAGGCAGTAAAAGGTAATGCCAAGGCTGAGAATGAGTTTGATAAAAATCAAGTGAAAGAGATTTTTTTTTTTTTTAATAGTAATGTCGCCACAGTTTGTTCCGCTGCAGAAGATAAAACAAGATAAAACAATTAAGTTTGATGGTGAAATGGCAAAATTCCCACTGTTCTTCTTCTTCTCTTCTTACTTAAAAGCTTACTAAAGTGTAAGGTTATTTTGTTAAGTTTGTTGACATTTGCTGATCCATGGATCAAACCAAACAGTTCTGACAGGTCTTTGGTGTAATTATTGACAACGCAACCTTACAGAAAACAGAAGTTGCTTTACTGGGACTACTAAGAGAGCTGGGTGTGCAAATGTGGAGGACACCCTAAGTCTCCCCCACTGTGCACAAGTGCATACTTCAACATCATGAATGGTAACAGTTTTGCAAACACTAATGAATTCGAGCTCACAGAGAAGTCTCGTAGAAGTTGTAATAATCTCCACAGTGAATGCTTTTACTTTGTAACGTTGTGGGGATGGAGCTGGACCCCGTGAAGGTGGTGTCTGACAGGAGAATGTTGTCCAAAATAAGAACAATATTGAATAACTCCTCCGACCCGCCCCACGACATATTGACCAATCACAGGAGCACATTCAGCAATAGACTCATCCCACCAAAGTGCACCACTGAAC
>JAPTHA010000027.1:24940530-24954017 GCA_029814585.1 Gymnapogon annona
TTCACTGTTTATAGTACTGTTTACATTGTTACATTGTCCATCTTATTTATTCTTATTTATACTGACTGTGTGTGTTGCCATATTTACACTGCAGTTACTCTCGGCTTTGGATTCATTTCATCAACCGTGCACTTTTCTATTTCTATTTCTATTTCCATTTATTTGTGCTATCAGCTGACAATTCTATGACATTTCGTTACACCAGATTCATCGTGTGTGTCTGTGTAATGACAATAAAGGAAGTCTAAGTCTAAGGTATAGACTGCCAGGTATAGATTGATCCAATTCAACCCAGTGCATCAGTTGTATGTTACTCCACTGGTATTTTATTTTATGAACCCAGTTTGACTTTCCTTCGGTTATATTTCAGTTTAGGTATATAAACTGCTGGATTTAACATTTATACATCATGGTTTTTAACAGGTCAGTTTGGTTATTTGTTGAACTGAACTGACCTATTCTGAGGGAACTGCACAGTGAGGGGAGATTGTTAAATATAATACTGAATTGATGTTTTTTTATTGTATTTAAACTTTGAGTGAATTGTTAAACATGTGGTTTAGTGTATTTGTGTAAATTCTAATTGTGATAATTTGTCCATTAGGGGTATAGAGTTAATACTTCATTTGGTAAAGTTTAGATTAGATATACTGTACCTTTATTTGTCTCACTCGGGGAAATTTCAGAAAAAAATGATGAACTCCTTACTGGGGATAAAACAAGGTTTACTAAAAGCAGTCTAGAATGGCAAGATTTATAAATTAGCTTAACTGTTACATTGAAAGAAACTCATTATTACCTAAAGCATGACCATATAGTGCAGGGGTGTCAAACTCATTTCACTCAGGGACCACATTCAGGTACACTTGATCTGAAGTGGGCCGAACCAATAAAATAATACCATAATGGTGTACATTATAAATAATGTCAACTACAAATTTTCCTCTATGTTTTAGAGTGAAACAAGTCAAATTATATGATGAAAATATTCACATCTAATAACTGTTTTTTAAAGTAACGTGGTTAATTGACATAATATTTAATAATAGGCAGAATATTTTTAAATTGTACTGACTTTTTTTAAAGTAATTTGAAGTTGTTCATAATTGGTCAGGTTATTCACATTTTTTTGTTAAATACTACTTTGTTTTACTGTAAATACATGATCAAATTTGGAGTTGAGTATTTTTATGTTATTATGTTGTATTGTGTTGTATGTAGTGTTAGTGTTTTATTGGTCTGACCAACATGAGACTGAATTTGTCTGAATGTGGAACCTGAACTAATATTATTGTAAATATCTTCAGTGTCATTTCAGCATCGCACAGATTCTTCTGAAGGGCCAGACTGGACCCTTTGGGGGGCCGGATTTGGCCCCCGGGCCACATGTTTGACGCCTGTGATGTAGAGGGATCTCTAATATATGGATTTGGAGAGTGCAACATGAAGCCAGACAGCTACATAAACTACGTAAAGCTAGCTAAATTGCATAAATATAACTGTAATTTGTGCTTTAGATGCAGTACAGACATTCATTCCTTCTACCTGGCAGTGTTCTAAATTGCAGGAGGTATGTGAAACTTTATCAAATATCCCCGGGGGTCACATTTCCACTTCCTGAAGTTTGTCTACTGAAAACTTAACCTAGCGCAAAATGTCAAAAAAGTATGCAAAGAAACTTACAGGAATCCTGTTCACAATTGTTAAGGAATGTATTGCTAGAAAATGGAAATCGGACTAATAATAATAATAATAATACATTTGACTGGCAATACACTTTTCATTCATAGAATCTCAGAGTACAACAGTAGAAAAAGGACAGAACAAAAAATTAAATGAATTAAATACATAAAAACATAAAACTTATCAGCATTTGTATTATGAAGATGTGGTTATATGAAGTCACCAGTTATTTGCCCCTGAAGAAAATAACTTGTAGGATGTAAAAAAGGAGGATGTTCTCCAAGATATGCAATCATTTTATATATTTATATTTTGAGAATCTCTTGTGTGCTGTAATCTTTTCTGCTGCCATAACCTGAAATTTCCCCAAGTGGGACGGATAAAAGTATATCTAATCTAACTAATCTAATCTAATCATTTTTAAACTACCTGGAAAATTTTGGTCGGACTTATAGGACCTATAGGGTCAGCATATGTCTCTCTATGTCTCATACAGTTCACTTATTTATTTATTTATTTATTTATTCATTCATTTTTGGGTTATTTTTGTCTGTGAGTGTACTTTGTGTGTGTTGTGTATTTTTTGACTGTTGTCTCTGACCCCGCGATTGTGGGTTAAGGATGTTGTCTTGTAGAGTGTGAACGTAACTATAAAATTGTCCAACGAATACATACACACACAACTAGTGCAGTTTAGCTAAAAACACAATATGCTCTTGGGAAACACACACACACACACACACACACACACACACACACACACACATATATAGATAGATAGATAGATAGATAGATAGATAGATAGATATACATATACACATATAAATGATGATACCATGCACTGCAGCCACTCATGGCTTTCAAAAACTTTGTAATTGTGCTGTGTTTTTATTGCCAAGCAATATTTTATTGCAAGACCCACTGTGGGGTTCTGTGCAATGGCAGGAAAGAAAGTCTAAATCTAAAATATCTAATTAAAGTGTACCTCTAATACTTGAGCTGCACTAATCCAATGATTTTGTGGTATTAGGATAATAAAATTATTCTAAAAATAAAATATTACAAAAATATTAGGATATTAGATAAAATATTAGGATATAATTAATTTTGATTTTTGATGTCTAAATTATTATTATGGGATATCTAAATTTAATATTCAATTCAATATACCAAACATCGAGTGAAATAACACAACGGCAACATATACAATGGGAAATATGAACAGAAAGTCCCATTAAACCACTGCGTTGTGTCCTGAAATAATACAATCAGCAAGATATAAAATATACCACACAAAATAAGAATTATTATAAACATTATTATTGTTGAGTTGCACAGGCTTACTTCAAATTTCTACTTTTGATCATAAGTCTGGGTGTGTTTCAGAACCTGTAGGTAGGAATACATGTTGATCAGTAATTTGAGTTTTACCTCTGTCTGCTTTTTCATATGAATCTGTACTTCTACTACAATAAACTGAGAGGACTTGGCATGAAAGTCATTAAGTCTGTCAATCACTGGGCTTCCTCTTTGTCATGACATGACATTACAGAAGGGCTTGCCATGCCTCAGTACACGTCCCTCAGTAACTGCAGTAAGCAGTCGCGTCTAAATCAGTAGAGATTAAGTAAATTAAGTCAGTCATTTCTGATGATAAATTGGTTGCAATAACTGACCCTTCAAAACATGTGCTCCGCCGTTTTGCACAATATAACACGCACTTGTGTGCTTGGTTTGGGATCCCTGTGAACTACTCTAACTTGACCAATCAGTGCGAAGCAGAGCTGCAGAACAGGCCACGCCCTATGTTCTCAGGAGCTGGAACATTTTGTTTATGAAGCCAAATTAGTTGCTACTACTAGCAGTCTGTGATATCAAACAGTTTTGAAAGTACATTAATTGGAACAACATAAACCCAACAAATTATTGACAGACTATCATTTAACCGCTTTGAACAACTGCTGGAAACGGTTGGCGCAAGGACGTCAAACTCAATTAGTTTCGAGTTTAAGTAATGAAAGAGAAACATATTTCTTCATGCTTACTTTCAACAAAAAAAGAGCTATGGATATTTGTGACGCCAAGAAGAAGAGAAAGGTAAGCGGCGGTGTTCGGGGCTGCAGGCGGAGCACGGTCGGGAAAATGAAGCGGGATGCGTGCAAAGTCCTCCGTTCACTCACGGTGCTGGACAACAACAATGAAGAAGACAACAACTGCTTCTCCATCAGTTACCTCCGGAATGACTGCCTGGAAGAGCCCACCGTGGCGATGGCCCCTCGGTACAGTGTGCTGCGGGAGGTCGGCCGGGGAACCTACGGGGTAGTGTACGAAGCAATAGCCCGCAAAACGGGAGCTAGGGTTGCTGTGAAAAGGCTTCAATGCGATGCCCCGGAGAACGTAGAGCTGGGTTTGGCCGAATTCTGGGCCCTCGCGAGCTTGGAGAACCGACACCAGAATGTGGTGCAGTTGGAGGAATGTGTCTTACAGAGGAAAGGACTGGCTCAGAAGATGAGCCACGGCAACAAGAGGTCTAAACAGTACCTGCGCCTAGTGGAGACATCTCTCAAAGGTAAACGGGCTACTCCAAAGTTCAATATGTAGCTATCAGTAGGACAATTACGACTACATGCTGCTAATCATGGAAGTGTATCTAGGCATACCCTGTCTGTGACCGCTAAACTTAGACACTACTGTGGACGAAATTATATCAATAACTGCCGAAAGTGAGGGTGGATTGGAGTGCATTATTCAGGGAGCGAATGCTGAATTTGCGAACACAGTGCAAAACATCCAGTTTGCAAACTGTTTGCAAATGCTCTGGCGCTGTCTCTTTATGTTATATGAAATGTAACTTCAGAGTGCATTTTCTGTCGAAATATATTCCCAGGGTGATCGCACACAGATGGCAGTAGACAACAGCGGCCCAGGTTTTCTAACTGTACTCAGTTGTACCTTACTCGGCTGCATATCAGATTCAGAGATGAGGCACATACTCACAAAATATACATTTTTTCTTGTTTTTCCACCCCATGTCCTTCATGTTATATCCTGATATTCGAGTTTACTCTCTGATATGCAGCATAGGTACATTTGTTAAAGAATAAGCCAAACCAGATGAACTTATTTAGATTTTCATTTTTCTTTAAACTATGGTTTGTGAAAAGGGAGATAAAGTTGAGTGTATGAAAAGGACCCTCCATTCTATTGCCTTCGAGGGTTTTCAATGACGTTGCTGTAGATCGCCCACAAGCGCACAGAGTACACTGTGTCTTCATCAGCTTAGAAGAGAACACCGTGTACTTCTTAACAGAACGTTAGCGTATTACATCTTAACTAAAAGTCAGATAATTAAACAATGGAATTATGTTATATAGTAAGTTATTAAAATAAAAAAATGTGACTTTGTGTCATAAAATTTCAAAAATCACTCACTCGTTTCAGTGTTATGAATAACATCTGGCCTACTTATCACTTACTTTGTTAATTCTGTGCAGGTACACCAAAAAGTGATAATGGCTGTGAAATGTGTATTTATATAATTAAACTCCACATTATGACTTGTATAATTCTGTTAGTCCCGTGTTTGCTGAATAAATTGAATGTTTTATTTTAATAATAACTTGGGTGTTATGTAAGGGACATCATTAAGACATACTGGCATGAAATATTCATCAAGTGTTGACAGCTTTTTCTGCCATCACACAGTTGTTTTGGTATGACAGAAAACAGTTGTTT
This sequence comes from Gymnapogon annona, assembly GCA_029814585.1. Lineage (NCBI taxonomy): Eukaryota > Metazoa > Chordata > Actinopteri > Kurtiformes > Apogonidae > Gymnapogon > Gymnapogon annona. Next base: position 24,945,949 of record JAPTHA010000027.1, read on the forward strand.
TTCAATGTAATTATAGCACAATCAACGTAGTACATAAACTTGGTGAACAAATACAAATGCTTGTATGGTACATCGGAGTTGAAGTTATAAGTATCAGAATCTTTGAATAAATATTAAACTAACAAAAAGTGTTGCAGTTTATATATCCTGAGCTGTGAATTTAGGAAATGCAGCCGAGAAACCAAGTTATTAGCTACCAACGTCTATCATAGCCCAAGTACTGATATCTTACCAATCTAAATCCCAAAGATATGGAACTCCCACATATGAAAAATACATTTTTGAATAGTAGATGCAACAAGCCAGTGTTTGGTTTCTTACAGGAAAAATAAAAATAACGTGGTGGGAAAATGAAATATTAGATTTTTTTGGTTAATCCATTAATGTTGCAGAGTTAAAACTGTTAAAGACGTGGCAAATTAGTTCAGCTCTCACTTTAGGGCTTTGCAGAGCTCTTAGAGCTCACTTCTATGAATCTGATTAACAATTTTGACCCATGACCGTTCATGGCTGTGATGGTTGTGATGCTGGTGGTTTCACACTTCTGTTTTTACTTTCATCAGGTCACTTCATACTTTGTGTCATACCTTATAACTTTTATTTTATTTTCAGTTTTTCATAGGACAACATTATAGTTCCATTCATACAATACAAGACGAAATCCCCAACCCAGAATAGCAGGATCAAAGACAACAGACTACAGACACATAACCAAGACAGAAAAAAAGAGAGAAAAAATAAGCTTATGCCTTTCTTTGCCAAAAGTATATAGCATAATAGATATTCTGAAAAGCAGGAAAATTTGAAGGTTTTAAACATCAGAGTTGGTACTCTGTATTGATGGTGTTTCCTTAGGGGGAAACCACTGTCAAATGCACAGAAAATAATTTATTTTAACTGTCATTCAAATATGTCATGGCTTAGTCTATATTGCATCTCAGACACCTGAATGAAATTTGAAAGTAACATTTTGTAAGTACCAAATTAGTCTCTGGTCAACTTGTGTTTAGAGAGAGCACATTTAATAGGTCTGCAGTGTATGAGCTATAGTGCAGTGTAAATGTCAGCAATAAGCTATTCTGTTAGCTCCTTAGTGATGTGTCCTTCTCCACTGTCTTGCAGGAGAACGCATATTGGGTTATCCAGAGGAGCCGTGCTATCTCTGGTTTGTCATGGAGTTTTGTGAGGGTGGAGATCTCAACCAGTACATCTTGTCCCGACGGCCTGACCCCCACACTAACAAGAGTTTCATGCGTCAACTGACCTGTGCTGTTGCTTTTCTCCACAAGAATAACATTGTCCACCGTGATCTGAAGCCTGACAACATTCTCATTTCACAAAAATCTGGTTCACCAGTTCTGAAGGTGGCTGACTTTGGCCTCAGTAAAGTCTGTGCTGGTCTGAACTCAAAGACTGGTGAAGAACACTATGCAGTAGGCTGCAAAGGCAGCAACCAGAACAATAACATCAATGTAAACAAGTTTTGGTTATCGTCTGCATGTGGCTCAGACTTTTACATGGCTCCAGAGGTGTGGGAGGGCCACTACACAGCTAAGGCTGATATTTTTGCTTTGGGCATCATCATTTGGGCCATGCTTGAGCGGATAACTTTCATTGATGCAGAGTCTAAGCGTGAACTGTTGGGCACCTACATACGGCAGGGGTCGGAGATTGTACCTGTTGGGGAGGCACTATTGGAGAACCCCAAAATGATTCTGCACATTCCACAAAAGGCCAGGAGTACCATGTCAGATGGGGTGAAGAAACTTCTCCATGACATGCTTGCAGTTAACCCTCAGGACCGGCCGGATGCATTCCAGCTGGAGGTGCGCATGGACCAAGTGACATGTGCTGCATAACAGCACCCACCTTCCATTTTCACCCCAACCAGTCCAAGAAGGGACCCCTTTCCTTCTCAGGTGAGTGTGACTCTTTTATCAACCTAAGCTAACCTCAGATTCTAGAGGCCCAAAGACCTTACCAAGTGAACGCTGGATCACAAAATCAGACCATAAACATCTGTTGCTTTTGTTACATCTTTTATCAATTTATTTTTATATTAAATCAATGTCTTATACAGTGCTTTCGTCATGTTTGGTCACATAATTATTTTTTGTTTTGTCATTTAAAAAAAATTTAACCACATAAATTACCATTGAGATGAAGGTCTCTTTGTGGAAAAGAGGTGAAGAAGTGTGTACATGCAGGATGTAACGGGTGGAGAAAAGTGTCAGGTGTGATGTGTGATAGAAGAGTTTGAGCTAAAATGAAAGGTGTATAAAACTGGTGAGACCAGCCATGTTGTATGGACTAGAGACATTGGCACTGAGGAAAAGACAAGAAGCAGAGCTGAAGATGCTGAGGTTCTCTTTGGGAGTGACCAGGATGGATAGGATTTGGAACGAGTACATGTTAGAGGTTTTGGAGATAAGGTCAGAGAGGCCAGGCTGAGATGGTTTGGACATGTCCAGAGGAGAGATTGGTAGAAGGATGCAGAATTTTGAGGTGCCGGGCAGGAGGCCTAGAGGAAAACCAAAGAGGAGGTTTTTGGATGTAGTGAAAGAGGATATGAAGGTAGTTGGTGTGAGAGTAGAGGATTCAGAAGATAGGTTTATATGGAGGCAAGTTTTTCGCTGTGGCGACACCTGAAGGGAAAAGCCGAAACGAAAAGAAGAAGATCTCTTTCACAAGAGAGAGCTGGCCATGAGGTCACCAACACACACTATAATGAAAAATAGATTTAAAGATCTGTGATAACAATACATTTAAAACAGGAAATAATTTTTCAAGCATAAATATGCATGAAAAATTGTCTGTTTTAATTTGTATGAATAGCTTATGATAACAACCGCTAGTTTCTTCAAATTTCATTCAGGACAAAAAATCAGCCATTTGAATTTAATTATGATATGCTACCAATGTAATTTTATTTGCTGGTAACTGATGACAATAATATATGTTTGCAGGCCTAGCTGAAACACTTGTCAGTGTTGTTCATAATATTGTAGTTTCCCTCAGTTGCTGTTGTGAAAAGTACTCACATAATCATACAGGGTATGGACTCAATGGGTGCTTTTACTTACAGGGCCAAAAACCCAGTCTAAGTTCAGCATCATTTTGTTTGTGTTGTTCCATAACTAACAATCTCTTCATTTAATCTTGTGTGACAACAAAGTCTGCAAGTTTTCTAACCAAACACACATAGCGTACTTCCCTGTGCCACACCTGTTAAATGAGAACAGGATTCACTCAGTCATGAGTGGCCTTTAAAATCTTCAGACTTTTCTGTTACACTGGACTCTTTATCATCCAGATGGCTTAAAAACAGTTAATCTTCCTTTTAGGTTACGGTGTTAATTTGTGGCTGTCCCAGTCATCAGCTCAATAATCTCCTCATTCAAAAGCCACGAATTGTGTAAAGTCACTGATTATTGTAATGAGCTGTGGTAATATGATCTCTCCTGCCACTTCAGAGAAAAGCACCTTGTTGTTACTGTTGTCAGTACAGGATAGTGCTCCGCAATTATTTTCTGTTACGCCCCCCCCTAGGAAGAAGAAAACATTTGGCAGCCCCCTGCCTTGCTGCCACAGCTATAAATAATGTCATTTGTCTATAAAACTATGATAATAGCCTTATAATTAGCTCCTTTGATATGGTGTGGGTTTGTTTTGGTACGTCACCTTTTATGATACTAATATTAATTCAAAGTTTATTTATAAAGTGCCAAGTCACAACCACACTTATCTCATAGTGCTTCACATGCAGAGTTTATCCAACCAAACTCCCAGACAATTTGCAATAGATACCCAACAGAATATGTACGCTGGGTTACTGAAATAGTGTTTACAAAGCAGGATGATTATAGGCAATATTCGCCACATTTTCACAGAAAAAAACTTAAGTGGCTTATCAGCGTGATTGGGGTGTGATGTCTTTAAGTGACGTTTTAATTTATTTGGCTTTTTGCTGTCTGCTGCCAACATTTTTAGACCCAAAACCCACTGCTCTTTCCTTGTCTCCCACCGTTGTCACAGTGAAGCTAGCTGTCTCTCTGCCTTTCTTTTCATCCCTGTTGCATATGCATGATTGGTGCAAAAAACGCTTCCCACACATAATCTGATGAGAGGGCCACTGACACGTACTGTAGTGGCTGTGTAATTACACTTTATGTATGTATGTATGTACAAGAATGATGATGATGATGAGTCCTTTTGGCTGTTTCCCTTCTGGGGTCGCCACAGTGAATCCACTTCACTTATTTGATTTGGCAGAAGTTTTTACGTCGGATGCCCTTCCTGACACAACCGGGCTTTAACTGGCACAATGAGACACACGCCCCCTCGTGGCTTACAGTAGGCAGTATCGAGAATAAAAGCATGTTTCCTGGGGTGCATGTGCTGATTGCCCCTTCATGGAATCGCGCACCCCACTATTTGAAAAGTACTGGAATAGGGGATGTCAGGGGTAGGATTTCAGGAATTGATGTCAGCCGAAGTGTGCTGGTGTAGCAGCAACATACTATATCTAATGTATGCTATAACATATATCCATTTGCCCTTCTTATGAATTCCTCTGTGTTTTAAAGTTATAATAAGCATCTAATTAGGTTGAAAATCTGCATGATAATTGGCTAATTGAAATTTCAACGGCTGATTCCACATGTTTGTGGTTTTAAATTATTGTTTGTGGTTACAGTATGCAGAACACTTGCCAAGATGCAGAACATTTTGCAGTGTTGGAGAAGAAATACTCAAAACAAATAATACAATGATTACTTTAAACATTTGATATATAACTGCACTAGTTTTTTTGTTTTGTTTTTTTAGCTGAAAATGTAAACAATACCCCTCCTCCACACAGACACACACTCAAATGGAATAACTGTGCTGTGCTACCTAACCAGAATTAGTGTGATGTGTCTGAAAGGAAAGAATAGTTTAAATTCTAAACTCTGAACTCAAACTCAGGACTAGAATGTAGCCTTTACACTGGAAGAAATAATAATTTGACATTTATTAAAATAACATTTGACATTGATTGATGACCATTTTAGGCTCTGTCATTCAGCTTTAAGCTTTAGCAGTGTCAGCATCAGTTGTAAAAAAATTGTCATCTTTAGACAACTGCCAATCAAACTTCACACATGAACAAGTTCAGCCATGAGAACCAGATGTGGTCATGATGGATTAAGTCCCCTCTCTCCAAATAGGCTATAATCATCACTGCTGCTCCTTCCATATAACTCCATACATCATTGTTGAGGAAATGGGAATAACCTGAGGTGACAGTAAAAACTGCATCGTTTGTCAATTAAACAAAACCAGCTGTTAAATGTTTAACTTCATCCCTCACCCTATAATGTGGTAATTATTTAACTGTCACTAACATGTAAAATAATAAAAGCAAATAGAGGGTGTAGGGATGCCTCAGGTGAATGGACAGGCCTGTGTAAGAACACAGATACAGTATGTAAGCTAGATGGAGGATGGCTTTCAGATCAGCTCTGGCAACCAAACCAGGTACAGCCCTGGCCGAGGCAAATCGGCTGCATTTTGTGTATGTCATGATGAAAGCAAACACAGAAAACAATGGTTTATTGGCAGAGAAAATGTTTGAATGCCACGAACCTCAGCGCTAGACTCCACGTGCACTCACTACATGTGTTATCTGCTTTGCAAAATACGGATGCAAAGATTCAGGTTGTCCATGGTTCAGTATTAGAGTTCTTGAGTCACAGCTCATGTTATGGTTCATAGTCAAAGGGTGGCTGGATTTGGATGCAGAGCCCTGGGTTTTAAGGTGATCAGATGAGGGACAAAGAATATGTTTGTGTGGGACAATGTGAGACACCTGTGCATGGAAATAGTCAAAGGGAACTTAAGGAAATACATCATAAATTTTGCCCCTTAGCTCATGAAATGGTTTGACTGTCAAATTGTTTCAGTAGCACATTGACAGCTATGAAAATAAAAATTTTAAATATTTTATTTGAATTCATCTTTCCCAGGTTTGTTCACATAAGTAAACGTAGTGTTAAGAAACCTTCATAGTTTTTAACTGTTCTTTTTATAGCTATGCTTGGCGGTGTACAGTCAAACACAATATTTAGTCAATGGTACTATTGATCTGTCAATTATAAACATGGTTCTTTAAAGTGCTTTAAAGTATGATCTATTTATGTTGTAAGAATTATGGTAATGGTACACGTTTATCATTTTTTAATGTTTTTTTGTCTACAATCATGCATGTTTTGACAGTGACAAAAACAATACTTCTCTTAAACTATATTTATTTGTTAATAACAGAATAGATTACTTTGAATCAATATTTGCCTTCATATTTTCCATAACATGGGAATGGTTAGAGAGATATCAATATAGGAATATTGAACACTAACAGGAAGTCACATATGAACTTTTATTTAATTAGTTGAGTCTCAAGTGAAAGTTCCACCCACTTTTATAGCACATTGATCTCCTGCATCAAGGCTACAGGACTCTAACATAGCAACAGACATAGACAACATCACAAATTCAACTTTTTATTGATTGTTGATGGAACAGCTAGTGAGGTACATGGTTGTACTTTTAACTTGTGGTGTTGTATAGGTAATTTAAAACCACAACTTCATAACTTGTTTGAAGAATGCAGTATCAGTAGCAGTGTTGCAGTGTCTCACTCTCTGATATTTATGTCTTCATTTGCCATATAGAGCAGAAGCTCCTTTAACACATCAATTAGCCCACCCACTCAATGCTTACTCACTCCTACTATGCATATGCATCTCTTTATCTGAACAAAGAGAAGGCACAGCTGAGGCCGGTTGCGATAACAAATTTTGCTGGGCGATAAATTGCCCCAGGAATTATTGCAATAAATGATAATATTGCCGTTTTGATACCATTTTTTAACTAATATAATAATAATGGTATAATAGTATAAGTACACCCTTTTAAAAATAAATACACTTTTATTGGAATGATATTATGGGAAAAAGACATTGTAAATATCAAAAATAAATAATCAAAATTTGTGGAAACACCGTCTTTTGGATGGTGTTAAAGGTGTGTGTGTTTGTGTGTGTAGTGAACTCCACTGTCTGTGTGTGTACCTTTGTCACTGTTTGCTTCATAACCGTTGTAGTGGGCGATCTGTCTGTCGGACCACGTCCACTGCTCCTGGGTGAACAGACAGAGGGGCATCGTAGTTTTCCAGCTAACTACGATGGGTATGTGTGCTTGAGGTGAAGGTGCGTGTTTGTAGTGTTGCGTAAACTGCGCCTTTAGCGCGAAGTCTTTTCAAACACATGTTTGTAGAGGCTCATTGAAGTCCTGTGCTTCACACGCTCATTTGTCTTGAATCCAAAGTGTTTCTACTTGTCAGCTGTTACTTTAGTCTTAGAAACCTATTTTATTTCCTCCAAATCTCTCCCTCTGCTCCTCACACGCCCTCACGTTGCACTTCCAGGACCCCGCCCCCACACACAGAGAGAGTGGTCTACAAATATTCATTGTGTCTTTACTTTTCATAGATTTTTTAGGTTCTTCTATCTCAGACACTAAGGCAAGTTTGTTTACCTGACATGTTTCGACACGATACTTCCGTCTTCCTCAGAGGTGTCACCAGATGGCGTGTGTGACGTGTCTTAAAACAGCTTATGTTGTTTACAGAGGCGTGACCTCCTGTCAAGATTTGACAGGTAGAACTACTGTCATTCTGGATACGGAACTATATGAGAAACAAATGATGGACATGCTAGGAGATCAGAACACATACGAAATATTAAAAAAGGATCCAACTGAAACCAAGAAGAGCAGACTCAAGACCCTGCTGAAACCGCTGTTGGAGGGAAACAAAATAGACACACAATCGTATGATCATCTCATTCCCACAGCCAGTATCACTCCCCGGATATACGGCACACCCAAAATACACAAACCAGGAGGCCCACTTAGACCCATAGTTGATAGCATTGTCTCCAACATATAACTTATCAAAGGCACTTGCAGACATTTTGAAACCTCTGTTAGGACAAACAGATCAACATTGCAGAAATTCTAAGCAGCTA
>JAPTHA010000028.1:55255-69684 GCA_029814585.1 Gymnapogon annona
CACTTTTTCTAGTTACACAAATATTCTTTTAGATCAAGTTTCCAAAGCTCCCAGGCTGCTTAAAGACACAATGCAATCCAGCAAGTGATTTATTAAACATCACATAATAAATACTTAAGTAAAGCCAGTCAAATTTTACTGACACGTTGACTTGTAATTATGACGATCTGAGTTTGAGAGTCTTAAAAGGTTTAACCCTCCAGCCCCTCCGTCCACACACACACACATGCACACCACTTCACTTACACATACACAGACACATTTATCATTAGCATACATACTGTGTATGTAAGTACAAAATGATACTCACACACACAGTGGTTTACATGAATAGTGTTCTTTTGTTTTGAGTCTTCGTTGTGTGCCTCCACTCATACACAGCCCGTTGTCCTGTAAAATCACGTTTGTTTTTTATCAATGAAAATCAAATAATGTTTTATGGTCACTGCCATTCAAGACAATGGGATGTCGGTTGTCTTAATGCCTTAAAAATTACTTTTAAAAGAAAAAAAAAAATCACCGGCAACTTTAGTATTTCACTGGTTTTAACAGGAACACACATATTTCTGTCTGTGGTGTACGATAATGACTTTGTTATGTACAGTTTTGGGTTTGGCTCTGAAATAAACTTGTTTTTCTACAACAGTTTTCATTTTGCACAGTGTAAAAGATGATGCAACTGCAATTATTCTGAAAGTGATCAGTATGTGAACGTCTTTTCGCTGGTTCGGGCTGGCGTCTGCTCTTTCATTTACTTGAACTCTACTTCACACTTCTATAGATAGTCATATTTGTAATTGTGTATTGATATTTACCATTAATTTTTATTCCGTCTGCCCAAAAGGTTATTGTCTCCCCATTTCGGTCAGAATTGTTTTTCTTTTTTGTTTTTTTTTTAATGAGGGTGTGTGAGTGGGTCGGACCCAGGCCAAACATGAGTCTCTGTAAAGTGAAAGGTGTGAAAAGAATGTCTCACCTCTGTCCTTAACTTAGACCGTAGAATGCTCACGGAGCTCAGGCACCAACAGGTCTGGAGGAGGACAACAATGGGTCATAGTTTGTGATTTAATGATATTGTGGATGATTGGCCTTGGGTAGTGGTCTACACTCTGTTTTAGTACAATTTTAGTTTGTATGATCACAGTAGTGTTATTAGAACCATATACAGTAGTGTCTTCAAAGGTCCAGGCCTTGTCTGAGCTATGTTTACGTCATCAATGCCAGGAAATGATTGGTAGGTTGGCAGGTAGATAGATAGATAGATAGATAGATAGATAGATAGATACAGTAGATAGAGGATGGATGGATGGAGATAGATAGATAGATAGATAGATAAAGTAGATAGAGGATGGATATAGATAGATAGATACAGTAGATAGAGGATGGATGGAGATAGATAGATAGATAGATAGATAGATAGATAGATAGATACAGTAGATAGAGGATGGATGGATGGATGGAGATAGATAGATAGATAGATAGATAGATAGATAGATAGATAGATAGATAGATAGATACAGTAGATAGAGGATGGATGGATAGATAGATAGATAGATACATACATACATACATAGATAGATAGATACATAGATAGATAGATACAGTAGATAGAGGATGGATGGATATAGATAGATAGATAGATAGATAGATAGATAGATAGATAGATAGATAGATAGATAGATAGATATACAGTAGATAGGGAGGGAGGGATATTGGATGGATACATAGATCCCAAACTGAAATAGTGGTGCTAAGTAAAAGATACACATTAATAAGTGTGTAATTGTTATGATGGGATATTCATAATGTCCTCATAGTCTGATGCCAGAGGCAGGAGTAGGAACGGTTTCCTGTTAACAGTAAGGCTGAGCTGGGACTGGAACCATTGGGAACGCGGTCAGTTGAGGAGTGAGGGAGCAGTGATTGACATCAGCAGATCACAGGACCGAGTTGATGGAACACACGTCATCCTGGACACGATGGGAGGTTGAGACGACCACTGCTCTGGGGGTGTGAAGCGGAGCGGAACCAAAGCCACTCAAACCAGAGGAAGGAGGCGAAGTAGTGAGAATGAGATCAGGACGCCAAGATGCCCTCAAGTTATGGAGTTGAAGCGCTGGATCATCAGGAACCAGGAAAGAAACCTCACACCGAAATGGAGCTGAAATGGTTCTGGTTCTGTCCACAGTTTTACAAACAAGGATTAGGGTCAGAGCCACTTCTGGAGCCCTTGAATCAAGTCCAGATCCTCTGTCATGATGGTTTATTCCTCTGCCTCTGTCCATGCTTTGTCGCTGAACCATCGCACATACACTTGAGGTGGTTCTGACGTCTCTTTATTACAGTTCCACTCTGACCAGGTGTCCTGGGGTAAAACCCAAGAAAAACCAAAAAGAAAAAACAGACAGACACATAAATAACCACCTAACTCCTCCATCTTGGGTCCATTTACCTGGTCCCAAAGTCCAGATAATGGACGAGGGTTGGAACTGGGACATTAAATAATCAAAACTGAACAGATTATAGATCAGTTGTAGTTGTAAACATATTGTGTCATGCTGGGGGGAGCAGCCAGGATTTTCCTCTAATGTCAGCACAATGGACACTACGGTGAGTCATGAAAAGCAGACTAACTTGACTCGTGGTGCAAGGAAAATAAAAACATTTAAATAATCCTCCTATTAACACAAAGGTACATTATACACACATTACTGTAAACAAGAACAACATTTCTTTCAGTGCAAAACACCATAAAGTTTCCAACTACTTTGCCCCAAAGCATGGTGGGAAAGTCCTGGCTCCTTCCCCACACATCACAATATTTATGTTTTCATTCTCTTTTTGTGTAACATGCTTTTATTCCTCTCGAACATCATTCATTACAATTTTATGTATGCATGTACAAATTGCATGCAAATTATGATGAATTAATTAATAATTAATAATAAGTAATAATAATAAATAATATATTAATATCAATAATTGGTTCATAATTATTATGCATTATTTATGCATGCAAATTGGAAGATGACATCACTTTTTGAAGTAACTTGAGTCTAAAACTCTCACCTCTCATTTTATAAGACACACACATACAAATTTCACAGAACCAGTGTTAATTTCTTAATGTTTTAATGTACACTAAGTAATGTTTTAATGTACTAAGTTAAAATATTTAAAAATTTGTAAAAAAAAAAAAACCTAAACTAAAAATAACCTCTAAATTGAGCCATCAAACTGCACTGCAACCTTTAGGTTTTGACTCTATATTAAATGCCAAAACCAGGTAGAGTATATACTTATACATATTGCCATATAGTGTATATACTATATGACAGTGTACTGTTGGAGCTTTTTTCCATTTTGACTCCTACCATAACAGGTGACATGTGTTTGATTTTTCAGGACGGCCTCCTCACTCTTTCGGAGATGCTGGACAACATAGATTTCATTAAGACCAGCACCATCACTGACTATGGAGGCATGACGGTCGATGGACACGATGAACTGTGAATTAACCCGAGCAAAGACAATCATGTTATTCATGGCTCTGTAGCTCCACATCTGTTGGGAACGTTTCCAGATTTACCTTAATGTGAATTTGTCAAAACACACTGTCCAATAAAATCCTCCGGTCACCTTTTAGAATTATTTTTTTTTAAACTCTGTGCATGTATGAGATCCACTAACAGACACTGGAAACGAACCTGAAGCTGCTGGTGTCAGACGTCTGTTTAAATAACATCGTGAAGAGATCACCAATACGTCAAAAGATAGTCATTGTCAGTTATTTACTACATAAACCCTGACGATCACACACACCTTCAACTGTCACTGAACTTCAATGAAACTGATCATATGATTATGGCACCAGGGGGTTAATAATCACCAATTACATACTTTAACTACTCTACAGAATTGGATTTCTTTTATCCACGGCAGATAGATTAAAGATTTTCATACACATTTATCACTCAGGGTTCATAATTTTTTATTGAGAGCCATAAGAGTACAAACACTAATTTTACAGCAGGCTAACACAAAATTGCAATCCTCAAATGAGGGTCGTTTGAGAATTTCAATTTAGTGTTGTCAAAATACCACTTAATGTATGATTACATAACATGTAACATTGTGTGTCATGAATATGCAACATGGAATCATTGGTCAATAATAAGGAAGTGGCTCCTGAAACTTCGGTTTGTCTACTGGTACAGAGCCAATCAAATGTCAGCGTTTGAACCAGAACCAATCATGGATACAGATACAGTACAAGAACTCATGAGCCTCCTGTTATCACAGTACAGTGGTGATAAATGCATATACTGCCATACTTCGATGTGTTATTATGTTCTGTGGCAACAGCCTCTTTGAAATAATGACTGTCATCACACACGTACAGATGGTGGACGTGGATAAACACAAACACACACAGAAAAGTGTAAGATCTGGTTGTACTCTCACATTTCAGAAAAATAGTCATTAAAAATAAAAAGCCTGGCCAAATAAAAAGGCCCACAGTCTAATATGACATAGAACACAGATTCTTTTGGGGCCCGACGGTCCGTCACAACATAGAACAGATACACACAGACACATTCTATCGTCTCACACTTGCATGACCGGACGAGTCTCTTTGGCTCGAAGGTCAACTCCAGAGGCAGCAAATCCAGTTCCACCCTGTTGAAGCACGAAGGACAGAGACTCAGGGTTTGTAGAAGATAAACACGAGTTTAACACCAGGGGATGATGCCAAATACAGACTGAACTTTCAGATTAGTGCAAATAAAAGAATGAGTAAATCCCCATTCAGTATCCAGGTGAGCACATTGTGCACACTGCACTTCATGCTATAAAACATCTTTTTAGACTTCACAATATGTTTAAGTTCTTCATTTTTGTCAAATGTCTAATATTCTGGCCAAGCCACTAAAATCAATATGTGCCAATGGAAAATGTGCAGTATATATTAAAAGCCTAACATTTTTTTGATGTGTGTATTGATATATTATAGAATTTAACATTTGACATAGCACAACAAATAATAATGCATATTATCCAGTGCTTCTGTTAGTTGCTGACATGTGCCGGGGTAAAAAAAAAAAAAAAAAAAATCAAAGACTAAGTAATCAATTTTTATGTCGTATATTGAAAGAAAAAAAATATTGTATTTTTTGCATTAAATGTAATGGTTTGTTTACATTACAAACATGTTATTTAAAGAGTTATAAATATGAAAGTTATTGAGTATTTGCTATTTTTGTTTAGGGCTCAAGATTCTGAAATAAAAAAAGTTTTAAAACTGTATTCATGCAGATAAAAATATTTTAATGAGAATATTTGGACATGACTACAGCGTTTTGTTGGAGTGGCCCCTCGGAGATAATGTATAGTACACTCAGACTTAGGATGTGTGTGTGTATATATGTACACAAGTAGTGTAATTTAGCTAGAAACCCAATCAGTACAGATCAGACAACTATGGGATACATACCCTCTGAAGATATATGATGTCGTTCTCTGACAATGTGTTTCCGGCCACAGGATCAATCATGTCCGTCTTGATCAACTTCTCCACACACTCCTGAGTCACAACAGCGCCTCTGAACCCACAGAGTGTGTTTCTGTTATATCCATACTATAAAATCTAGAAAATAAATCAGACTTATTACTTACGATGTACGTAATACGGCACATGGAACACTATTCCCCAGGACATCTCTGGTTACAGCGCACACATACCTGTCCTGTGGAAGGAGAGGAGGTAAAGGTGAAACAGGTGAACATGTGGCTCGTTCTTACTGATACACACACTCTAAACACTAAATCTTCATAATTGGGTTTCACAATATGGTCCAAGTCCAGTTTATGTCTATAGCACATTTAAAACAATGCAAAGGGCCCACAGCGCTCCACAAAATACAAAATAAATACAAGACATACTAAAACTGACATGTGAGGATGAATAGGACCTGGAACACAACCAGAAAATAAAAACAATAAAACACTTGCATTAAATACATAGGTGCATGTTTAAGAGAGATTTGAAGCCTTCGACGAACTGTGCATGTGACATGTTGGGGCAGAATGTTCCGGAGCTTTGGACCAATCACAGAAAGCCTCCGTCACCCATCTTCAGGCAGGTTATCGTAGTCGTACATCTATCAACAAATGACATCTGAAACTGGATCCTCTCGGTGACATGAAGCCAACCAGAGGAAACACGGTGTGATTTGGTTCCATCTTTAAGTGCAGATTTACTCAGGTTTTTGTGCCACAACAACCCTGCTGTTGGCGATGAACAAGTCCTGCTGACGTCTACGACAGGAGGTGAAACAGCAGCAGACAGGTGTGGATACTTCCTTTTCTAGCCGACCTACGTGCTTATCTAATTTTACGATCCCATTTCAAAGTACAGTTGTACAGATGTGAAACAACTAAATACTCAGAGTTGCAATAAACAATTAAAGCAAACATTTTTCCTTTAACAAAAGTTCATGATGACACTGACGACCTGATTATTTGTCCACGAGTCGATTCATCGTTGCCGCTCTACGCTATATTAAGCCTTTATTTGCACTGCTGAGCGTATTTCAGTGTAATCCTCCGAGCACATGCTGCTGCTGCTGCTGCCGGAGGGTTTGACTGATCATGACCGGTGACCGGTGTTGAAGGTCAGCGTACACTAACCTGGCGTGTGAGCAGGGCCACTCGGTCCAGACTGGCATCCAGAGGGGTGAAGCGGACTGTGATGAGTTCATTCATTTTAATGGGTTTTCCTGACATGGGACACAGTACAGCCTTGCTCTGACAAACAACGGGAAGAGGAGGAGAGAGACGACGGTCAGACAGTGTGTGAGATTTCTGAAGTCCAACAGGGAAATCAGGGAAACTCTGGGCTTTTACTTTAAACAGTATCGAAAATGAAAAATGACAAAAGGTCAGACGGTTTATCATAAAGGAAATCAGCCGCTGAATTCGGTCTAATCTTCTAAAGGCAAACATACAACACTGAAATATTGAGTAGCTGCATTCATTTTTTTTTTTTTGGTACACAGAAGTTTGATTTTATGGTGGTTACATTGATTTTGAACAGTTCTGTTTTGATAATAGTCCTTTTGTAGCACAAATTGTGAGCTAAACCAAAACAAATGGTTTTGATTTGCAAACTTAAGCAAACTGTGTCTGAACTGAAGAAACTACTTTAAAAAAAAACAAAAACCCAATCCATTCCTGCCAAAATCCAGTTTGATCTTTGAATGGAGGATGGACCTGCCTCCTACTTTTAAACTGCGCCAACATCAACTGATACGCAAAGTAAACTCTGGGAACGACACCAACAACTGAAGGAGACACAGACGACAGGTTGAAAATTCAACATGGTACAAATAACGACTTTTTGGTTTTGTTTAAGTGCAAAATACAACATTCAAATATTTACATGAACAAACTATCCTTTAAAAATAAAATGTGAAGAATCTGAACAAATATGAACCTGAAATGTCTACAAAAAATTAAGTGCCACTAGATCAATATCCTGCCTGTTACTAAATGTGTTGCGTCTTTGTAGATCCCATCTGTCAGGTACGTCTATAAATGACACGTTCAGACCTAACACTATCAAGAATTGTACTTTTTTTTTAATTAACGTGTTTCAAGTTGTTTCGTTTTCATTTACACATTTTTTTGCACTAAAACAAAGAGAAGAATTTGAAGTGGTGATTATTTATAGGTTATTATGTTATTATTTTAACTAGTGTTAAGATCTAATCTGGGATGAATGTAGAACCTGAAAGAAAATGCGTTTGACGCCCCCAGCCCAGTTGAACTCCTGTTTTGTATCCACTCTAACAGTGAAACCTCTATCATCATATTAGAAGAGGCTTGTGTCACGCCCGTGTCCTG
Organism: Gymnapogon annona; assembly: GCA_029814585.1. Taxonomy (NCBI): domain Eukaryota; kingdom Metazoa; phylum Chordata; class Actinopteri; order Kurtiformes; family Apogonidae; genus Gymnapogon; species Gymnapogon annona. Next base: position 63,161 of record JAPTHA010000028.1, read on the forward strand.
CTGAGCAGTTGTTCTCGTGGCTGCAGCAGTGAATTGTGGGACGGTGTGACCTCCTCTACGTTTGTAAAGGCCAGTCTTTGTTAAAGGAGGAACAGAACATCTTTTTCATCTGCAGGTAGACCATTGGTAAAGCTCTTATCGTGGCTGACATGAACATACTTTGAGCTTTTATCAATGTTAACAACCTTCCATCGATGCAAGAGGGACCAAGCAGACAGTCTCCGTGTCCAAAACCAGAGCTCAGCTATCTGAATATACTCTGATAAGGGCTTTTCCCTACTGTTGTTTTCCCTTTTCTTCTGTGATGCCACAGACCTATTCCAGGACAACACTGGCCCAATTACAGTTACATAAAGACGGCTCAGGCTACTGCACAGTCACACAGCCTCATGTGAGCTTTTCCAAGTCAGACCACAAATGACCTTTGACCCAAATCCAGAGCCGGTCATCTGATGTGGATCTGCGTACGACTGCAGCCTTGAAAGAAAGGGATCACACGCACTGGTTTCTTGAGCATGGCGGGCTTTGCTTCTGGCGTCAGCGAGGGGATCCAGAAACTGGGCAGGCTTTGACTGGAGGATGCAGATGAACCTGCAGCGCTGGAGGACTCGGCCGAGCGGCACTCTGTCCTGCCTGTCTCGCTTTCGTTGGTCTGCCCTGAGAGGGAAAACAGTTGCAGGTATTCTGAGTTGTCTGAATTGGCGCATTTGGCTTTTTTTGGGGGGAAGAGGATGCTACACAATCTATCTCTGTTACTTTTGTAATCTAACAGCGGGTTGGAATCAGTGTGTTGGACACCCTGCTACAGACGATATTATTTTGAAAATGTCAGCAGCAAATTAAGGGTGACATAGGTGAGGAAAAGCATCAGGTTCACTGGATATGTGGAGCGACGTCTGGTGTTACACCTACGAGTCACTATTAAACCACACACTGTGAATCTGAGTATGAACCTACATTACATACAGATACAAGAGAATGAAGTGTATTTAAACTAATGACATAGTCACAAGAGAGGTTTGTTGAACGGGCTGAGGCATAAGATGAGGAGTCCACTCCGTCGTGTCCTTACCAGAGGTGAAAGGGTTAATGGGTTTGGATACGATGCTGTTCTCCCTGGTTTTAAACTTCTCCATCTTTTCTCTTTCCTGTGACTTGGACTCGAGCTGGCTGTTGCTCCTCTGGGCTTTCTTCTGCTTCTCATATGCCTACGGGATTAATATAGCGATATTAGAGAAAGATATAGCACAGCACTCAGAATTTAAAGTGCAAACTGAAGATTGTATTTTTTAATCATGATTACTGAATGACAATTGAAAGCAAAAAAAAAAAAAAAACACCTCATGAATCTTACTAATTTATTTTCTTTTGTTCTAATCAGACACACAGAAGGAGCCTGATTTCTTCGGCCAAGTTCTTATATTGTGGGATATATCACAAAATTAAGTATTGTAAAGATTATAATAATATATCATTACTAAACATGACTATTACAATTACTTAGAATTCATCATCATATAACAATATATATTAGTAGGCTATTTGTAGATACAGCATTAACATGAAGTCGTACAAACACAATAACATAAATTAGTCTAGAAATTATTGGCCAATGATGTCCTTCCCTGATTTAGAATGAATTGATGTAGGGCTTGGCTTTGTCCCAGTGATGACAGTACAGAGATATGCAAATATGTCCTCTGACTGGAATACTTCACTAGTCTAATATGAACTTCCTAAACAACTAGTGTGCAGTGGTAGTTATCAACTATAGTGTAAATGATCTGACACATTCAACCTTCTCATGTGTGAAAAAAAAACTGAATGCATTCCTCGTTTTGTTCATTAATTTGTCACTTTTGTTTATTTTAGTTAGCACTTTGGCTATTTTTGTTCATGTTGTTGCTTTGTTAACTGAATTTTTCACATTAATTAGTTTGGAAATTTTTTATTCATTTGTTCATTTCTGTGTGAAAATCATTTCTGTGTGTATTATATGTTTAATATACATATAAACATGACTCCTTCCACTGTCATTTGTCAAATTATTTGGATTTACTGGTGAATATTATAGAAGATGACGGTGAATGAAAAAGAACGTACTTCTCATGTGGAACATAATTTTTTATTTAATTTATTTTGAATTTATTCGAACCAAAAATAAAAACAAACAAGGTAAAAAAAAACAAAATCAGACTCTTTTAAGTTCGAAAAGGGTGTAGGATGAAGTGAAACACTTATCTAGTCCTAACTCTTTTTACAAATTTTTAAATCAGTAACTCAAATTTGAGGCTTTTACAGACAGAGATTTCCAGTTGCCACAACATTCGGTATGAGTTTTTAACACAACACAAATCACATGGTACATGTTGAACACATCTCCAAACCATAGCATGAATTTATTGGTAAGTTCCATTGACAGATGTAAGCGACTATACTTGTCAGTACAAAGGGAAACTTTGCTTACCTTCATTTTTTTGGCAATTTCTGTCTTCTGGTGCAGGATATATTCAAGAATGGCCTGTTTCTCAAACAGGTATCCGTCTGGACTATTATTGGCAAAAAAGGAAAGAAAAATGTGTCTGTGATCAATTGTGATGTGTGTGTGTGTTTGTGTGCGAGCATGTTATAGAAGGAAACATACGTGACCACGGGGTCCTGACAGGGTTGCAGGGATAAGCAGCAGCAGTCGAAGTCTTTGATGGCATCTTTGCCCAGTCGAATGCTCTGTGTTCCATAACCAGACGCCGCTGAGCAGTAAAGACACAGGAAAGACTTGTGACTATATTTGATGGTGTGTTGTATGACAGAGGTTGTTTCTTAAATGATACCAGTGGGAGCTGCAAAAAGGTGTAAATACTTAAATACTAAACAAGCTCATTGACACAGATCCCTGAGACAGTACCTGAAAAGTATACAACCACTCATTCATTGACACCTTTTATTTATTTATTTAGAACATATACATAATGGCACAATAAGCTCTACTTCATCAAGTTTTCATTCCCCCCTAGCAACTTTTCTCCCAAAAAATGTCCCTGAATGGGACTAATAAAGGTATATCTAATGTAATGTAATGTAATCTAATCAAATAAAAAAACACATTTTAACAAATTTTGCTACTCTAAAAATTTTTTTGGAAGCTTTAACACATTTTTGAAAAGTGATTAAATTGATAAAAACACACATTTTCCCCACTTCATAATATAACATGATTTTCCTTGTCACAGGCATAAAAACTCAGTCTGTATGTAGCTGCAAAAGTCAATGCTACCAACTTTTGTAATTTGTTGGTATATTTAGTGAATTTTCACCCCTCTAGAGGCTCAGAAAAGAATCAAAAAAGCAACTAGTGACAGATTTATCAACTTTTTCTGGAGTTCCTGGAGATTTGTGGAGACATGTATCACTTAAAAACAAATCACTGAATATAAATCAGTCCCACTGATAGTTTTCTCTATTGTGTGTTTTTGCTCCATTTACACCGTTCATGTAGTCTGAACATTAAAAATGTTTCAGTTAAAAATGTTCATGTTCAGACTGTGCCTTGTCTCCTCGGTAGACCGTGAGATTAAAAACCAAACTGACTCGTTTTTGTCTCTCCCACAATGCTATTCCTTGCATCTCTCTTTACAGTTACATGGATACTTCCAAACTGGACAGTGACATCATTTTGTTACTTGCAGAAACATTTAAGGCAAGCAAGAGATCATTTATTTAAGTTATTCAAGCTTCTAATAATCTCTCCTCTCATTTTATATGAAAAGATTGAATAAAAATATCACTGGTTTCCAACACAGACACTAGGTGCTGCTGTGGACATGTATGTAGGTGGTGTCTGATGGGACATGACCATCAGCTGTCATTCATATTCATTTCACATTACGGTCACAAAATATTTTGAATCTAAAAGGATATGGAGCACAGAATACATTTCTTACATGAGGCAAACCGGAGATGCAGAATCTCTGTGTCCTCTTAAAATATTAGAATTACAATAAGGTGTTTTTTCTTTAATTGTTTGCCCAGTGATGGTAAAAACGATCAAGTTCTGCATCTTTGACTTCGGAAAAAGAAATAATCAAACACAGAGATTGACACTTTTACACTACAGGCGCAGGATGTTACTATTCATACACCTTTCGGATAAACTGTACATATAAACTGTATTTGCTGAGAATTACTGACAATAACAACAGCATTACATAGCATTACATTTATTACATTTATTTATTACATTTATTTACATTATTATACATAGCATTACATTTATCAATTCGACTTTTGGATGGAGATAGTGGTCTATAGCCCCATTATAGTATTATCCACGTACAGAAAACACATTTATAAACAGAATACGATAAACTGGAATATCGTAATATATCCTCTCACCTGTATCTTTCTTTTTCTCGTGGTATGTGTAAACGGCCCCAGCTGTACAATTCTTCCCGTGGCGAGTCATTGTACTTTAGACAAATTCTTGTTAGAAGCTGTAATGAAAAACAGTTTACGTCTGAAGTTAGCATTAGCCTAGCAGCATTCAGCTTTAACCCCCATGTCTACACTTTCCACTGGAGTCAGAAATTAGAAACAGTGGCGAAAAGAAAACCTACTTGAGCTGCGATTTACAAACCTATCTATAAGAGACAGTACTTAATGACGACTGAAAAGTTTTACCTGCGAAACGCAATTCTTGGTTTTTACTCCTGTTGTAAATACGTCACCAATATACTTCCGGGTCTGCGTCTTCTTCTATGACAGGAATTAAAGATGCAGTACTGCCGCCAGCTGGCCTGGAGGATGGACATCCATCACACCAATGTCATCTGCTGATCTAAAACGTTTTAATAACTGCTGATCCACTAATCCCATTAATACCTGTCAATAATTGGTGCAAATACATTATTTATTTTTCATATTCATCAGGTATGACCCATTTGGACGTTCAGAGGCTCCGCAGTTACCATGGAAACACCGTCATCTTCTATAACATCTATTCACCAGTAAAACCCATGGAGTTGGTTTGAATACCAGTGGGTGCAGATGCATGTTTTACGTTCAGTTAATAGTGTATTTGGCTGAAAACGACACTTGTTTCATGAGTTTTCTGTTTTTTTTCTTTTCCTTTTTTTTAAATGCGAATTTTGCCGTGAGCTTTTATGAACATCTCCACTGTCGGATAACTTAAGTAAAAATGAAACACACGCTCGCGCGCGCGCACACACACACACACACACACACATCCCTTGGTTATGTGGTCAATAGGGGGGAGGGGGAGTTTTGCACACACAAATACACACGAGCGCGAACCCATAGCAGCATCCACTGCTGATGTCAGACTCCAGTGATGTCGACCCTCCTCAGCATCAGCATCACCTCCGTGGCTGTGCATCCCAGAGGTAAGACAGACGACTCATTCTCCCAATTACTTTATCATTTCCTTTTCTTTTTTTTGCCGTTTGTTTTCTATTTGTGACTCACATCTATACCCGTATTGTGTGTGTGTGTGTGTGTGCACAACATGCCTTTAGTTTTCCGGCTGGGGGGCTGTGATATAGTCTGTCTCCATCCACTGTATGCAGGAAGAGAAAAAGACACAGCAGTGACGCGGTTGTAAATAGTGCACGGCGTTCAGGGAAATGTCATCCATGCGAACAGGACAACGTGATAGGGATGGATTATAGTAAGAACAACGAGGCCGATGGAAACTCTCTTTGGTCCAGAATATGCGCTATGGATGCGGCGCTGCGCGGGTCCGGTGATGGAGAGCAGACTCGTGTCGGAATCAGGAGACTACAAATGGAACTCATTCACCGAATACACAGACACACACACTCTGACACTGCAGTTTTTAAACACGGTAGTTTTCACCGACTTTATTTACTGTGTAGCCCATGGAGTCTACGAGTCATTTGGTCGAGGATCAGTTTAAAGACATGTAAAAACCCTCCACTGATCTCAGATGTTTAATCATTGTTCATCCGCTAATCCCATCAATGAGGTAAAAGGCAGTTTGTCCCCTTTTCAGAAGCATCAGATGTCTTTTCGTGGTGTTTGAAATAGATCTGTTATCGCTGCAGTGAACATGAACACACCGTCAGCTTATACAACATTGATTCATCGACAAAACCACGTGGTTTTACCAATGACAGGGGCTGTGGATATGTCTTTTTTAAATCTAGAATCTATGGTATATTTATGTTAAAAAGACACTCACTGAACATAAACCCCAGTGTCTCCAACCTCTGTCATTCATCCAACTCCATGGGTTTTATTAGTGAAATTAATATTATAGAAAATGGTGTTTCCACCCTCACTGTGGAACAGCTGTATTTTACACCAATTATTGACATGCATTGATATGATTAATGGATCAACAGATATTAAGCATTCTCAATCACGAGATGATATTGATATTATTATACATATTGATGATACTGTGTACATTGATGTGCAGTATTCTCACTGTTTATAGTACTGTTTACATTGTTACATTGTCCATCTTATTTATTTCTTATTTATAT
>JAPTHA010000028.1:95123-109012 GCA_029814585.1 Gymnapogon annona
CACACACACAGTGTCTGCTTAAGCGAATCAGAGTCTGCACTCAATACACAACCACATCCAGAGGGAGGGAGAGAAAGAATAATATGCGACTTGTCGACTCCTCCAAATTTAAGTCGATTTGTGCTACAGGAGTCGACATTTCTGTTAATGCCCTCGTTCATACACTACAAGATGACATTTCCCACCCACAAAAATAGATCAGACAACACACAAAACACACACAAAATACACTTACACTGACAGGCAAAAAATAAATAAGTGACCCGTATGAGACACAGAGAGAGATGTTGAGCCCACACCTCCTAAGTCCTATAAGCCCTGCTCGACCTTTTAAAGAAAATAAGCAGATTTGTAAATGTAGGACTTTTGAAGACCCTGTAGAGCAGAGACGTTCTGCTCCATCTCAGCCTCATGCTCTCTCCTCCTCCCCCCATAAGAGAAGACTGGTACACTTTGATGGTCGGTTGCACAGGCCTACCTGAACTTGATGTTGAGCAGCGGGGCTTCAGAGAAGTCTGTCAAACACTCGATGTTGAGCACCTGTTGGATCTGAGCGCCTCCTTCTACCAGGGGCTCCACTGGCTTGGTCTGGACATTGAGCTGTAGCTGGTTGTCAAGGACCACAAGACCACAACACAGACACAGAAAAAACACATGCCTCGACCATGAGCTGAGAGCTTTTTGGAGAGGTGTCAAATTGACTGTGGTGGAGGCCGAGGTCGTCTTCTTTAAACGAATGATGCACTGTTATCATTTCAGAGTCTTATACATGTGACGCTTTCAGAACATACTGCAACATCAGTACACCAAAAGGATATGAGACTGTAGTTCTCCAGGACAGCTCACTGTTGTGGTGAAACTGGCAAACTGCACGGACGTCTTGTTTCCAAAAAACAAGTACATTCTCCCTGAAACAGACGGTTGTGAAAGGCTTTGTCAACGACTGCAGACTTCATGGAGGTAGATCAAGACACCAAATCCAAATTGGAACTTCATCTGTGGAGATGTCTTGCACAGCTACGACAGGATTCTACAAGTTCAGTTTAAGACTTTTTTAAGACTAATAATAGAATTTAATGCCTATTTTACAGACATGCAGGAAAAACTCGTGACTCCTAGAATTTAGGAACGTGTTTAATGAAACTCCTTGATTCCCAGTTCCTTCTCACTGGGGGCCCTGGGTCCTGCTGATGTTATCTAATAAAGATCACATTGTCTGTTTACATCACTTGAATAATGTGAAATATAATAATAATCAGAGTATTCGTGTAGATGTAAACAGGCTCTTTGATTTATATGGAAAAGAGGTTAAATGTTCATTGTGTAAGATTTTAATAGATTAACTGGTGGACCTAGCTGCAGATGTACTACATATATAGAATTATATTTCCATTGTGTAACAGTAAATGAAAATACAACTTGGGGCTTCTTTTTGGATAAAAACAAAGAAAGATATACCTATCAGTGAATATTGTTCACCAAGCATTTAACAAAAACTCACCCAGATTTTGACGATATTCTGATTTAATTCCAATCTGAAGCAGCTGGTTCTCAAAAAGAACGCCATTGTTCTTGCAGACAAACCTGTGGGACACAGGGAATTGAGGACTTACTAATCACCAAGACTATTTCAAAAACTATTCCATTCAAAATCATTTTTCTTTTTTCTTTTCCTATTTGTAGATATAACTTACTGATCATCATTAATGCTCAGAGCAAATTCAAATATAATTAAATCAAAGAGAATAAGATATTCCTGTATTAGTCCCACTCGAGGGAAATTTCTAAACGAATTAATGAATTTTCATCAAAATCTATCATCAACTGAACAGAAATCCAGTGTGTTCATCCACTGTCATTGATCCAACTTTCTCTGGTGAATCAATGTTGTAGAAGATGGTGTTTCCATGGTAACCACGGAGCCTTTGAATGTCCAAATAGGTCATCTCTAATGGCCATGAAAAAAAGAATAACTGTATTATTTATGAATTATTCCAACACATCGATAGGTTTAGTGGTTCAAAAGCTATCAACTATTTCAGATCAGTAGGGATTTGGGTCTTTGAACATTTTGCACTTTAATTTACCACTTCAGAAAACACGATGCTTCATAGTGACAGTAGTATTCTTCATTGTGAGAATATTGTTTAATTAAACACTTTTTAATGAACACAACATAACCTGTGACTTCACCTCAAAACAAAGGTTTGTGTCAAAGCCTGAGAAACTCCAGCTCGCTTCACTTCTTCCCACATCGGTCATTCAAAGCTTGTGTTATTTGTGCACAGTGAGGCGTGCACAGAGAGAGAGTGCTTACTTGTTAAGAAGTTCGTCTGCCTCAGACAGAGGAGTAGCAGGATCCTCAGAGGGAGGAGCAGAGCTGAGAGGTCAAAAGACAGAACAGGGACCAGGACGCAGCCCATGGGACAGAAGATGGGAACAGATGGGGAACGGGACCGTTGAAGTATCAACGAAAAAAAATGAAAAATAAAAACATGACAAGTAGAAAAAGCCATCCAAACACAGACGGTGGTAAAGATTTGGCCATTGTGTGAAATGAATAAAGCAGAAAGAGGGATAAAAATGGAGAAAATGCAGAGCTGGTTAGTAAAAGCATCCAACTTCAGTCTGTAAAAGAATCATTCACCTAAATATTGAACAGCTTAGTGTTTAACAGTTTAGTGCGACACAGTCAGTGTAAGTTTAAAAGAGATGTTTTGGTTCTGCACAAAATTGATATGAATAAAATATATGAAACCTTAAGTTTAAAATATTTCTCAGAAAATAAATCACACTCAGTTACTATGTGTTATTGACCAAACCTCTGGGCACAACTATAATACCTACAGCATGTCAAATAAATATTAAACACGTCACCATTCTTCTCAGTAAATGTTTGTAAAGGTGTTATAGACGTGACATTTTCACCAGATGTTGGATTCCTGAGTAATCTACACAAAGAAAGCAAAACAAATAAGGAGAAGGGAACTGGGAAACGGGTGTGGTTTTGGCCATAGTGTGTGTGTGTGTGTGTGTTATGGTATGCACAGAGTTTATAGCCATTGTCATTCTCACCATCATCTGAGCAGACAATAGTCTCCCAGGACTTTACTGGCTGGTCTGAATATTATGTAGCAAACTTTAAAAGACTATCAACGTGCTTAGTCTTCAACACTAGAGTCTGTGCCTCTTCCATTTTCTTTGAAATAATAATTGTACAAGGTAATTCCTGGTCTTGCTGAAGCTCTCCACAACTTGTCCTTGACTCTTCGACAACCTTTCTGAAAAGATTAACACTTCTCTATCAGGAATCATGCAAGGGCCACCTAGTTGTGGCTGCCTGATGGTGAAACGTCTGGATTCAGGTCCCAACATTTCATGTCAGCAGCATATTTACAAATACTGTATATATAGATATGACATACATTGTGACGTGTTCAATACTTATTTTACCTGTTGCATATGCTGTAGCTTTAAGGAAACAATCCCATTTGTTTTGTGTCACTTCACAACATTAAACTTAACTTAATCACTGATGGACAATATAAAGGACAGTGGAAATAGCCAAATACTATACCTTATGTGTAAACATTTAAAAACAGTGGCTTTGTGAAACATAAAACATTAAAATTGAGTGTTTAATAGTCCCAGCAATGAACTACAGCATCTCTGGTTCAGAGCTCAGTGCAGATAATAGCTGATCATATCATTTGTTTGTCTTTCTGCCATTGTTTCCTTTTTCTCTGAAACAAACCAGGTGGTTTAAATGCAATCTAGAAGGCACACGTACATAAACCTAGTCATTCACTTTAATCTAAAACACTACTGGCCTGTGATAAAACATAATGTGCTAATTCTGTAATTTACTACTTGGCCCTTACTCTGAGTCACCAGAACCCTCCACCAATAGGGAGTCAGAGGTCTCAGTGGGCTGTTCCAGATCTCTGTAAATGTTCAATCATGGTAGAGGACAGGAGACGGACACACAATCAAACCAAAACACACGTACATGCACGCACGCACACACACGCGCGCGCACACACACAGAGGGAAATGGAGAAAAGGGAAAGAGAGAAAAAGACGGTACACAGTCACATAGACAGCAAAGATAAAAACAGACAAGTATAGCAGACCTGCCAACCATGGACAATAAAGTGCGGATTTCATCGTCATCATTCCTGACTCCAGGAAAGTGGACGGTCTTTGCACAGCTACTGTGGTTTGTCCTTACCTAATAAAAGCTAACCCAGCAACAAACTACTCTGCATTAATAACTGGTATTGTTACAGCAATGGCTGTGCATGAAACTACATAGCTTGGTTCTGTTCATTTGAAAGCACAAAGTAGGTGTGTGACAAAAGCTCCACTGTTGTGTGACAACTTAAGATGCACTGAAGCTGAAATTGTGTTGCGTTCAACATAACATTTAGCCAAAGGATGATAACTGATAGCAATGCGGATTATTTTTATATTTGTTGTTTTATGTCATGTCTCACTAACAGCTAAGGTGTATTAGCCATAGACTGGTTTTTATTTACTACCGCCACATTCCTGTACCTCATCACGTCACCTCACATGCAGATGTTTAGCTGACTCATTTCTTTTTCTGATTGAGGAGAGTTGGTATTGTTGGTATTATTGGCAAGTTGGTAGCATTACTGTTCTACAGAATTGATCTGTAAGCTTTGATATGTAAAGCCATTTAGAAGAAAATAGGGGAAAAATCTGTTTGGAGCCAGAAGATATCATTATATATGATACCTCAAAGTGCTCTTTAGGATTAGTTATGGAACATGTTGAGAATAAATCCAAGTTTATGTGACTTTCCTCAACTACAAAGAGTTTTCAGAACTACACCAATGAAAAATGGTGAAATTTGTCATTTTTATTTGTCCTTATTTCTTTACAATGGAGTAAATACAAATACCTGTGTGCCATAAAGTTGTCGTCTACAACTGCCAATACTGCTACTTGATGTGTAGTTTACATTTTTACAGCTGCACATCATCAGAATGACATGTTGCAAAAAAAAATGCAAAATGTGTTATATATCTGTACAGTATAAAGACGTGTGAATTAATTTCTATATGGTTTTGACAAAACCACATGGAGCCACTTGAAAATGGCCCTGAACCCAAATGTGGTCTGGGAGCCACAGATTGCCCACCTTCATTCTAAAGTAATAAGAAAATGTATGCCAACTCTTTTGGGAGACCTTATGGGACTGGAACTGGGCTGCTAACAGTCAGTGCCTCCAGTCTGATATGGAATGTTCCAAAGCACATATTCACAGGCCTTTTGAAATACATCAATCTCCTGACTAAAGGTCGTTAATGTTCCTGTATTAATCCTTCACTTTTTAAACCGTTTACTCTCACAATTATAGAGAATGCATCCAGGCTGACAGGTCCAGATAAGACAAAGATAGAGCAAAGAAAAACAGCAAACAGAATGACAACAAACACGGACATGTCACAACTATAGCTGCACAACAGGAGAACGTCACAGAAACTTTTCAGTACATAAACTCTTAAAGACAAAAACACACCACATTGATAACGTCCTTTTAAATTAAAGCCAGCCTGAGCTGGTTCCGTATGACTGTGTCAACACTAAAGGGATAGTACAGCAGAGGTTGTCCATTTAGTGCAACTGGTCAAAACAGTGGCACATTACTAGCCTTGTCCTTGCCGTTAATGAATAACATATGGTTTTTAGTACCAACGCCCACAAAAAAGGAATCATCTGTTTAATAGAGCCCGAGATACTGTGCATCAGAAAAATTTTGTTTCAGCAACCCATGCTGGACTGTGTCCCAAGATTCTGTATAAATATTAATATAAAAAATAAATAGGTAGATGAAACTTTATTGATCCCACAACAGGGAAAATGACTGACCAAGGCAACAACAGGAATATGCAAGAAAGTGTACATGCATAAGGAAGACAAAACAAATACCATAAAAAAAATATTTTAGTAATAGAACTGATTATGTTATATGCACATTTATATTAGTAGAATTGCAGTATGTCAGACAGCGCAAATGGGACACAAACACAAGAGCCACACTGTTGTGTTGTACAGTCTGAAAAATATGACTAGTTTTATAGCGAAACGGCGACTCACCTCAGGAAGCCATCATCGCTCACAGCAGCAGATGGTGCAGCAGGCCCTGCCTCAGAAAAGACATCAACCAATAGGCTACCAGCACTGGCTGGCGCAGCACCAATAGGAGCAGCAGAACGTATTCCCAATAAGTCTGCTGATGGTGATGGGGTGGACTAGAAAACAAGAAAGAATTGCACTAACATTGTTACAAAGCTTTTCAATAAAAAAGAAAGAAACCCAGAACTCCAGCATTTGTTAGTTTTAAATGAATTCAGAATTTGCTTACAGCATTGGAGGCAGCCATGGCTGCTGTGTCTGACCCCCGGTCACCTCCTCCGTTCACTTCTCCACCCTCCCTTTTGCTATCCTCCAGCTCTGTCACAGACACAGCTCCAGGACCCTTCTTCTTCTTCAGCTTGGCTAGAATTGATGACTCCCTCTCTGGGAATGGAGGCATCTCCTCAAGAACAGTGGCCTGAGAGGGAAAAAAAAGTATTTTACTCACAATTTAAGACCTTTTTATAAAAAAGCCTGTCCTAAATGTATGACCGACATCGTGCAAATCAGCTTGGTCAGAGTAACTGAAAGAGGGATATTGGAACGAACCAGGACATCGGTGCTGGCAATGGAAGAAAGCTTCAGATACTCGACAGCACGCTGCTGCAGCTCGACATCTGAGTTGCGGATCTGGCTGTCGCAGCGCAGGACCTCTTGAATGGTGGCCTTCGTCTCTGGGAACAGGTTGATGAACTTGATGTAGGCCGACAGCAGAAGGGCCCGCGTCGGCACAGAGCACAAGTGGAATTTGGAGTGGAGAAGGTTGAACTGGACCAGAGGACTGGATGACAGGCAGCAAAATGACAATTTATCATTTCAGTTGCAAAACTTAGTGCCTAATTCAGCCTCCATGTGCTATAGGAATTATAGAAAATACAAGTTACAAAACTAAAAAATTGCACATGTAAGCCTATGTCAAATTTTCCACTAGAAAATTGAGAAAAAATGTTGGTACACAAACTGCCAAGATGAAAATAACCTTTGAACTTTTCAACATAGCAGAGACCAAAGAGGGATTAATCGCGAATGACAAACAATGCTTTTATTAATGTAGTGCTGCTGTTAGCTGACAATTTGGCAGATGTATAGCTAAACAATGCCATAACAAATAAATGAACACTAACTCTGAACTGTTTTACCAAAGTAATGGGTCATGTTAATTTGTCATACTTAATTTCATGACCAAAAAAAACAAAAAACACTTGACTTCTCAAATTCACGAGTCGAAAGGATCATCTTCCTGATAGCACTTGAAGGCAACACAAGTATCAAAAAGCCACCTTACCTGGAGCGTGGGTCACCAGCAATAAGGTTTCCAAACTCTCCCAGAATATAACCTCCAACCTTTACCATGTTCTCATGGCAGGCAGGGGCTTGCAAGGCCTGCAGGGCACAAAGACTACACTGTAGTTTCTCCCAGTGTCAACAACATTAGAGAAAGATGCAGTTTACTAGTCTATCTTTGGTATTTAGTACTGGTTTTGTGTCACTTTCATTGCTACCATTTTGCTATGAAAACAAACATGAAGTGATTATTCTCATTAGCCGCAATGAATGTCTTTTGTGTTTACAAGTTCACATAGTAATGATCAAGGAAATATGATCTGTTGTTGAGCACTGGCTAACATCACTTGACAAAGTCTAAACAAAATTAAATTCTACTAAAATTACAAGTAATAGCAGTAACATTTGTAAATAATAGCAGTAGCAATCTCAAGATGTACATTATCTGTGCAGGTGGCTTTTGCATTGCTGTGCTGCTGAGCACAAGCACCATTTGGCCATATTTTACATATGATTAGGATTTTTACATCATTTAACACTGACTCCTGCCTAACACCATAGATGCATAACTTAGGTTAAAACTTTTCTTTCAATCGCATATATAAAAGTGCTTATTATTCCCTGCAAAATGAGTGAAAGGGCAAACCCACATGGAGTCAGGCTGTGCATCTGTTAACGCTTTACTTTCAGCTCTGCTGCTTCTCTTTGTGTATGTGGATATGTATTATTCTATCCTGATTTAATCTGTGTGTTTTTAATGCGCAGTACCTCAAAGACCGTCTTTGCAGCGTAGCCCTGCACATCATCTCGGTTGATGACGATCTGAATGACGCGATACCACACCTCCTCGCTTACGTAATCACCAGCAATTCGAATCAGGTTCAGAATAGTGTCCACATACCAGGAGTAATCCACTGCGTACTTCTCTGCCAAGATGGCCACTTTCAACACCTGATTGAAGAAGGCAGAAGAAACCAGGGCATATTTAACTTATTTGGTGAATTATTAATAAGGAATTTGTCAGAAAATAAATTAGGCATGTCTGCTCTTAGGAGTTTTCAGTGGTGCATTTAACAAACAGTATCAAGTCCCTTTAGTTAATCTGAATGTATTTATGCTCTCCTCAGATCTGTCACTATGTTAACTATGACTATGTAATACAGCATCATTGTAATATGAGAATGTTATGAGGACATGTAATATGAGTGATGACCTCCAGCTGATCTCAAAAAGCCAGCGGCTGAGATGTTCAAAACCCAGATCTAGTTTTGTAATGAATTCAAGTCAATAGCAAGTTTAATTGCAGTGCTATGTAATACTCTTAATACGAAGGAAATCAACTACAGTAATATTATTTTGTTACTGTTTTGGGTCCTTTTTCTTTTGGAACAGAAGTTTATATTTATACATTTGGATCGGGATCCTCTTTAAACCGTAGCTTTTTTGGGATGTGTGCATTCATATGTCCAGCTGACCTACATTTTACACTCAACATTCTAATCAGTAGTTTAATTCTTGCATTAAGGCCTGTACATACTCCACAAGAACACAGAAATGTGTTCTCTATCTCTCCAGGGGCTGCAAGAAAAGAATGCAACTCTTCTTCTCGACACATCACCTGGGCTGAACGTTTTTTTGTGTTTGTGGGTTCCGACAGCCGTTATTGATTAACCCAATACTTAAAGAGAACAAGGTTAATGTGGTAACATGGAGGACTTCGAAGGAGTTTGGCACTTGAGGTTTTTATGAAATATTACACTTATTGGCCAGAAATCACTTTGTTGTTGCCACCTGGAGAAAACAAATAAATGTTCATGTTATTGTAGAGCATGTATTGGATTAGAACATCTGTACTAGGTTTAGGGTAATGCTGCTAAAAAGGAGGCTCAATTTAGGTTATTAAATTTAAGATTTAACTTTTCAGGTAGCATTATGAATGTTAGCTGTGTTTAATAAAGACATGACATTGACAACTGTCTGTGTAGTATTAGGTTAAGAACGTTGCATTTGTTTCTTCTGGTGACTTAAATCCAGATCAGATCACATTAGACCAACTCATGTGGAACACAAGGAGGTTCAAATACTTCTTACCACTAACTTCCTTCTACCGTCTTTGCATTTTATTCTTCTTATATCATCAGCGTACCCAAATATATACATAATACTATGCTCTCCTGAACTTCCTCTCTCTGTTGTGGACAAAATAACATTGGGATCATCTGCACTGGAAAACATAACTATAGTGTAAATAACATAAAAAAAATAAATCTGCTATCCAAACACAGCGTGGGGCAAGATCTTGTGACGATGTTCATCCAGCCTCACCATTTCCTCTCTGATTGAGTAGTCCGCTGTCTCAAGGTAGCTGAGCATTTCGGCTACAATCTGCTTGGCATTGCTGCGGTCACACATGGCGTACAGCAGATCAGCGGCCCTCTGTCGAACACTCACATCCCTCTCAGTCTGCAGACACACACAAACGCAGATGATGTAATGACACGTGGAGGATACATGCACATCTAAAAAAAAAATTAAGTCCCTCAAAAATTTAATTTTTCCATCAATTAATTCACACACTGAAAATTGTATATATTTTTTTATTAATTAGCTCATCAATCCCCACAATATGTTAAACGTCAAAGGTGTAAAAAAAATTTATTCAGCAGGCACATAAACACTAATGTGATCCCTAGTGAAATAACATCATGATTATGATTTCTTTCGGCTTTTTCCCTTCCAGAGTTGCCACAGTGAATCCAATTCACATATTTGATTTGGCAGGAGTTTTTACATCGGGTGCCCTTCCTGACACAACCCACTGGACACTCATCCTGGTAATCGAACATAGGGCCCCTATGCACCAGCCCGGTGCCTTACAAACTGAGCTATCCAGGCGGCCCTAATGAAATAGCAATCTATACATAATGGGGATGAATAAAGTTCTACTCTATAATATATAGTCAGTACGTGCTAATAACAACAATCTCCTTTTCCATTTAGAATGTGAAAAAAGTAGAATGACAATGAAAATCTTTACACTTACAAATTATTCTTTTATAACAAAATGTGAATAACCTGAATAAAAATAGATGACATATACAGACGGTTTGTAAAAAGGAGGCGAGTGTCACTACTTTGCACACAGGAGTGGAGAGTAAAAAAATAAAGTTAAAGTTGAGCCTTTTTTCTATCATATGTAGAACCCTTAATTTTAATCTGTCATTAATAAAAATGAAATGTATCCATTTTTCAAGGGAATTCCACAGTCTTGAAAATGGATAAAATTCTATCAAAACACAATTGTAGGTGTGAGGTACCACCTTGAGGGCATTGATGACTGTCTCGATGTGCGTCTTGACAGCTTCATGGGAAAACTCAGAGCTGGCCAACGTACACATGCTCTCCAGAGCCAGGTAACGGAGGTTAGTCTCCCTATGCTGCAGGAACTGACCCAGCTGATTACAGGCTCGCACCAGCAGGTTGGGCTCACTGTGAAGAAGAGTAGAGTTTGTCAAACTCACAGGACATCATTTATATGACCGTAAAAATGAATATAGAAAAATCAATCATATGCATCCACCCACCCAGCGATATCTATATCTATCTACATTTGCCTCATTACTTAAACTCTACTGTATCACAATAAAGGAAGTCCAAGTCTATCAACCTAAATTTAACAATCTAACGCCAACCAGAAGTACTTTGCATCTCATGTAAGACGTGAGGCTCACCTGTCATAGTGGATGATAAGTGAGATAGCCTCAAAAAGGATGGCATTCTTGGCATTGGAATGCTGGACCTTCTTAGACTTTGGTGGCTCCTGGGCCTTATTGAGAATGGTCTCCAGACATTCGACCAGACGACCCTTGACAGCACCATCTTCTGGTGGAGGGTAGCACTGCAACAAACGCAGCAACTTGCAGGAGAGCCAAGGGGCGGGGACAAAGTAGTAGGTGTAATCCTGCAGGTCGGTGGAGGCTGAAGACACAATCTGTAAAAGCAACAGGCATTGGTTTCTGTGTCAGGATTCTGGTCTTTTGCCATTTTGTCCATTTATTAAGAGTGGAGGTTTACATGAATGCTCCCTTTCCATCTGAACATCCTGAACCCAAAGAATCTACTATGTAAAAAACAGCAATAGGAGCAAGGGCCTGAAGAGGGAGGGTGGATTAATTTACAGTGGTTCCTATTAACCCATGAGGACCCAAACATCCACTGGCAACCAAATGCACTTACTGATCTAAACTGTTTAATACTGCTGATTGTGATTTCAAAAACATGTGAAAAAAATATATATACACATATGCATACATATCAAATATAGACACTGGTGTTTGTGAATTTGATCTTTCAAGGCCATAGGTCATGGACCCTAATCAAAGGTCATATATGACTTCTTACCAGTGCTCAATAGTAACTTCATTGATTTCCATGCTACAAGCCATCAAAATATAGGCCATTATAAGCAAAGGTTAAAACTATTTCATTTTTTTCCTGAAGTAAAACTACAACACCTACAACAATAATATCCCAACTCATTTTCTTCTCTTGGGATTCTTTAGGTGAAAGACAACTGTTTAAAAATGGCGAGAACATGTGGCGTCAGTGTAAAGACTAGACATTAACCATTTGCTTTGATTGGAAATGCTCCGATAGGGAAAAGTGAACTCACGCGGCTGAGTCGGGAAACTGCCAGGGAAACGCAGGTCTTAAACTCATCTGGATTCTTCATGCTCAGACAAGTGATGAGAGAGATGGCAGCTGTCACCACACCCTAATACAGCAACAACAACAACAAAACATTCATGTCTTTGCAGATACTGTATGTACCTAAGGGTTGACAATAAGCGTTCAGATTGTAACTCAATACATCCATCTGAGAGAGAATTAAAAACACAAAAACAACAGAGGTTCGTCGTGTGCAAGTATGAGTTGTGCCCTCACCATGTGCTGGTCATTGAGCAGGTGCACCACGCGGGACGTCCACTCACCCATCAGTACCAGGTCAGGGGAGGTCTTATAGAGCCGCAGCAGACACAAGGCCGCAGACTGTTTGACACTGTCCATTGTATCACTGCAATTTATCACATATAACATTAGCCAAAGCCACATTCGGTGAATTGAATTCCACGGCTCCATACTATGGAATGGGAAACTCACCCAGCGACCAGGATCCGAGGGATCTCACTAGCAAATGCCTCAGCCATTTCACGGCTGCCAACGTTGGCAATACAGTGCAGTGCCAGGCACATGAAGGTGGGGTTGCGGCTGGACAGGTCATTCTTAATAGCATTATTGATCAGCCGGATGAGCTCACTGTTACTGTTTACCAGCACAGAGATAAACAAGTAGCCCTGAGGGGAAAAAATGGAAAAACAAGAGTGCATTTAATATATATGTGCATTTTAGTTATGATGCATAGCTTTTGTTTTATATTATGATTCAAATTTGGATTTCTCGTTTATTCTAATGTACATGTTGCAGAACCTCTATGTTAACGACCAAAGTGGTAAAATTTACACACAGTGAGAAAAAGCAAAAGTTGCCTTTTTTTTTTGACAGGTGGAGGTATTCTGAACTTCTCCAGAAAAACAGTTGACATGCTGCTCCAACTCAAACCTGCAGTGTAAATGTGAATATTCAACCCCCATAAGAAATACTTGGAATGAATGGAAAAAATAGAAAGTGGGGGTCTTACACAGCAGCAGGTGTTCACCAAACTGTGCAAATCTGTTCACAAACAAGCATTAAAGTCAATTACTAATACTCCCGTCTGGTCGCACAACCCATTGCACCTCCTCACTGATGCCTTGGAAACCCGGGGATTAATATGGATTCTTAAAATATATTATAAATGATTTTGAATGATATATGGGGATAACCGATCTTTGGAGCTGACATTCACCTGCTGTAAAAATGAAAAACTTGGTGTCAAAAATTTGTATTCATTCACCCACAATTAACTTTGTTTATATACTGTTTAGCAAGTTTATTTTCATTTCACACAATGAAACACAGGAACTCCCAGGTTCAGCAGCATATAAATTAAACGGAATATAAATACCTCTATACTTTTTTTTACAAATAAAGTCATGGTGCAGTTCAACATAACTGAAATCTTCTCCCTTAATTGTAAATTAAATAATATAAAAAGGATCAAATTCCTAGACACTTGTACACAGAAGTCCATCCATCTGCAATAAAGGTTTAAAAAAAAAAGGGATGTGTTCAAAGCTGCCCTCATTCAGATCTATTCAGTTCACTCCATGCTTCATTGAATACAACATTTTGAAAGCCTGTGGTTGGATTCTGCAAAATATTATAATTGAACTGCGCGTGATAGCAGGGGCCCTGTCACTCAGAACTAGGGAACTCTGTTACTAATTACTGTTACTGACTTATTTTACCTAGAAAATAAGTACACCGTCAATAGGAGAACT
>JAPTHA010000028.1:143420-158939 GCA_029814585.1 Gymnapogon annona
GGGGGGGGGCTAGTGGGGGAATCTATGGTACATCCATGGGGTCACATTCCCACTGGACCCTGAAGTCTGTCTACTAGTGAATCAAACTGAAGTCAAACTGTCAAAGTGTGTGAAGAAACTGAGAGAAATTCTGTTGACAACCGACAAAAAAGCATTAAATATGAAACTAAATTAAATCATTCAACATTGAATGGGATCCGATATCAGACTGACTCCTATAATAGGCTTTACATATTAGTATACTGGCCAAATGCAATGGTTGTAAATATTAAATTATCAAGTCGTTCACCCCAAAGTTACAGAATGTTCTTGCATTTTCAGTTTGACTAAAAATATTCATGGTTGTTATGCTCTCATGTCTTACGTAAAACACAGTATTCTCACAAACGAGTGGTGTCAAACCTAAAAATAAATCCCCCTGCCTTCTGTCTGAAATATGAAATTAAGGATTAAGAACCCATTTATTAATGCAAGACAAGCTGTGGCTTCATTGTAGATCTGTGGTTCAAAGGATGACACACACAACAGTGACTGTATCTATAAATATAAATGAACAGTGTGCATTATGAGGGTCACTGCCACAATGACATCATCACTTCACTGGACGCGTGCTTCCACTCCATCTTATTTAAGTGGTTCAAGACAATGTAGACTTACATGGACTCCTCATTCAGCGACCATTCACACACAATGCTTTCTGAAAGTTGACTGATTCCTCATGGTGCGGGTCTCCGAATACTGTACGCTAATATTAGTACAAAATGCTCAGTACCATGTACACCAGGGGTGTCAAACACAAGGCCCCCAGTCTAAAACCAGCCCGGCTAATGGTCTGATCCAACCCACAGGATGAAGTTACAAAGTGCAATATTATTAACAGTCAAGGGTGTTTGGTGGATGCAATGTGATATTAAGTAAAATAATAAGATAATACCCTAAAAAATAATGACAGTTCCAAATGGCCACCTTGGTTTAATGTGAAAAAAGTCCAATTAGATCAGGAAAATATTGATATGTACAAACTGTCTCAAGAAAAGTAAGTGCAATTTTAAAAATGTTATAGCTGCTAATAGCTGTTTACTGCATTTGTAGATCCACTCTGACCTGTAAATGTTGTTAATAATAAACTGAGATCAAATATTTATTAAATGGATAAAAAAAAAGATATTTCTGGATGTTCACATTTTTCACATTTTCATAATAAAATGTAATTTTCATACTACATAAGGAAAAATTCCATGATCATTTATAGGTTATTATTTTGTCGGTCTGGCTCTTGAGATCATACTGTGCTGAATGCGACACATGAAACAGAACTGCTGTCAACTATTAGCCAAGGGGTCAGCATAAGTAAATACAAATCCAGTTTTGATATAATATAATTAACATATACAAGACACACAAATACACTCTCTATCAAAAGGGGACAGACAACAACAACAACAAAGGAGGCATTTCCCTTTGGTGATCAATTAAGTTTATTTCTATCTACAATTTCACTTTTTGAACATTAAGTTAATTTTGCACCATTGTTCCTCTGATTCCAGGACCAGATACCATATATATATATATATACAGTATAATATAATGGCAGCTCATGATGTAGATGATACAGAGGGTGACACTGTTTTTGAACACAACATGTAAGATACCAGATCATATACAGGACATGTCGCTGCGGTTCCCAGAATCCCTCACCATATGAGATTCATCAACGGTCCGTTGCTCCCAGGTGAGTCCAGGGGCGTTGGTTTAGAATTGTTCAAAATGGTTGTTGTAAGTTTGTGACAAGTAATGTCTCAGACTGTCCATCTCAAATCGGGGAAGGTTTGATTTTCCACTTTTACAAAGATCAAACATTTTTACCCTCTCAAACCATTGGGCTTCTCTTACAAATAATCTGACGTCCCTTTTCCTCCAATTGAAGAAGAACTGCAGTGTCTTGGTCACCATGCTTCCTCTTCAGTAATAATATACATAGTTGTCCAACTATCATAAAGAATAAACCTATTGTGTTGTGAATTGTGAACATAATTTACAATTCAGTTCTGCAGCAGATCGACAAATGTCCCTTTTCCATGCATCTCCTTGGCCTCACATGCAGAGCCATCTTCGTTAATTTTCTCTATGGAATTCGCCATTGAAACTTGCGTATTTACCTCCTTACATTGGTGATCTGGAATTGCCTTTCTGAAAAGGCATTAAGCTTCAATTTCAGGCTCGGCTACATTCATCTACTAAATCCTCTGGTTTTATCTCCTAAAACCCCTTCTTCTGTGGCCTCATTGGTCTGTGTTGCTGATTACAGACAGAAACACGCATGTACAGCCTTCAACCTTCAGTACATGCAACTTGACTCCTGATTCAGCACTGGTCATATTAACTTGCTGCATCTGTCTTCATGTAACCGTGACAGTCTCTTACACAAAAAGGGAAAAACAGCCACTTCCATTGGTTCTTATTTCTGGATTCCGCTCTTGTTGATTTCCGCTGCTTAACTCAATCTGTCCCTAAATCCTTTTGAAATGCTAGAGATGATGAATGCTCTAATTGGAGCAGCATATTATTTATCAGTCAAATATAGAAGCCACTGGTCACTTGTGAATTTGCTACACCTATAGAGACACATCAACCAAAATGTCCACGGATCTAAACTGGTTACTGCCTGTTGATACATTAATTCTATTAATACATGCAAATTACTGGTGTAAAATCCGGTTTATCCTCTTTTTGTGATCACCATATTCATTTGAATGATTCATCTGAACGTCCAGAGAACTTGAAAGATCTCTTTTTTTCTCATTTGTTTGAATTAACCTTCCAATTTACTCTGAGCTTTAATGAATATTGACGTGATCTGTGAATAAAATAAAATACGTGATTTACACTGAAAACATTTAAATTAAGACGATAACATTACAATAAATGTTGATAAATCGCTTAAGAAAAGCAATATAAGGAGAAAAAATAATTTGATTACTACTACAAAGGTACCACTGGGTCTTTGTGGGTTAAATCGGTATTCAAATTTACCTCAGTGCTACCGATAGATTAAAATGAAAAGATTGAATGAATGACCAACTCGTTACACGCGAAACTCCATTTCCCATAAGCCTTTGTAGTCCGCTTTGCAGGGAAGGAAATGGCGGCCGTTGATGGATGGAGACTGGCTTTACTCTTTGAAAACGAATTAAAATCAGTTAGCGCTTTACATTTTTTAAATTAGTGGTTTTGTCCTAAATAATGATTCCGTTAACTACAGGATCAAGGCGTTGATCTGCTACGAGAGGTTTCCAGTCTGAAGGTAACTCTTTGGCACACACTTCTTGCTCCTTCAAGCTAGCTACGCTAAGCTACACTGTCTAGCTAAATGTAATTCTACTGTCGACACATTATACCAAATGTGTGATTTTATTTGCTCTGTCCAAGTTAATTGTGAGCTGTGACAAATCTGGGAAACAAATTGGTGTAGTTTATAAACATGTCCTGGCAACAATTTGATTTACTCTAAGCTCTAAACGTCACGGCTAATGTGTCACAGAGACAAAAAAATGTGTATAAGAGAAACCGAGCATGTATTGTTTTCTATTTAGCAGATTTAACCACATAAATACAACGTAGAATTGTTGGAATTGGGTGGAAAATGTCGATGATATATGGGTATCAAAACAATGGGGTGTTGATTAATACAATAGATATTGCTGATCAGCTTTGTAGTTTACCGGCAACCGTCCACGACTAGCTGTAAGGAGCCATGCCCGCTTCATATCGGAGAAAACACTCCTGCTGGTGTTTCTATTCTAGAATAAGACACACGGACATTTGCCCGTTCTGTCTCTGTGATTAGTGACGGGCTGAAATTTAGCACCGGATCCTATTTCGGAATTCCACAACTCTGAGCCTCAACAAAATGCAAGAGTGTCGTGTATGACTAAAGTAGTTCCAAATGTAAAGTTTTTGTCTTTTGGATTTTTAAAAATATGTCTAGCTGTATGATTGCTCTTGTATTCAAACTGGAATGTGGGAAGCGAACTTTAAAGACTTTCTTCAAATGAAACGGATACAGTGATTACAGTTTCTTAGGTGGTGATTTGAGGTGTCCTGAACAGGCAGTGGCTCATGAATCCTCTCCAGCTGGGCCCTAAAATGTCTTATGTGACTATTGCAGCACGATGCATGCTGGCTAGAGTTTGTTCAGATTTGACTAGTTCTAAAGAGATGGCAGGCACAGAAACATGTTGTAGAAAGTCTCAGTTTTTATGGATAAGAGCATTATGAAGTCCAGAAAATACAGTGTAACAGAGCCTTGGTTTATGGAATATGGAATCTAGGGGTAGTCTGAAATCTAAGTTCATAATTAGTTGTCACATGTATTACATATAGAATGCAGTCAATTGCTTAATTCTTTATTTTATGTTTTTATCTCACTGTTATTACACAACTGTTAATATTTCATTTATGTCTAATGCTCTAGTAACTGTGCTTGACCTCAAAGGAGAACAGCATAGGTGAAGTTGAACAGTGATAAACAATGTGAGATAATTATGAAAAGTTATTTATGTTAGTTTGACCTAAATGTTTTTTATGTGGAAAGGAAATGATGGTCAGAATTGTCCGGTATAATTTGTTTAAATAGTCATGAAAAAATGATCATGTAATACATATGACAGTCCTAAATATATCATAGTTTACTGTGTATTCCAGTTCTTGGTAAACCCTATTGTAGTATTTTTGAGATCTTTTCAGCTGTGAGCTGATTATCACCATCTATAAAATATGAGCAATTTTGAAAAACATCGCCCCCCCCACATAACTTGTATTCCCTTATTTTAATTTAGAAATGTAGTGATCCTCAGTAAAGAATTTAAATTTAGCCATACTTGATGTATCTCCATGATCTCGGATAACCAATACAATACCTTATACTGCCCAGGGAAACATGCCTTTTTAATTAATCTTCCTGCCATCATCTTTTTTTCCCTTCGAGGTGTAGTAAAACACAAGGATAGCCAATTCCAAACATGGGCAAAGAGAATTTTGGTTTACAAAAAATAGCAGTGCAAAGAAAAAAATCATTATTATGACAGCAACCTTGCGAGGACGTTGATAATAAATTGCTAACTTGCTTTATGTGTCTTTTCTTTTCTTTTAGGTTTCTTGATTGCATTCCTGCAGTGTGGCCTTACTTTTTGCTATCAGTTTTTTGATCCAACTGCCTGACCACTGGTAATCTGACGTGTGTACAACCAGTCTTCCTGGCCCATGGACTTCAGAAGGAGGTCGGATGCCTCTTCATCACCAGTTGGGATTACAGAGATTGCGAGGAGCTCACCTGCCTCCTCCCCCTGCTTATCTCCATCTTCTCCTTGCTCTTCATCTTCACCTATTTCTACATCTTCCTTTGTGTGTGGCAACTCAACGGTTTATCAAAACCATGTAAAAGGACAGACTCAAGAGATAGAGAAGGCTAGAGTGTCCTCCACTTCAGCTTCTCTTACAACGTCTTTTTCACCACCTACACACAAAGTTGGTTCTTCAGAATCTTTAATCCACACTTCTGTTACCCTTAGTGAAGATTGTGAAAACGAGGACAGGACAAAGGAGATGTATGATCCTTTTCATCCAACTGAGGGTGACAAGGAGATAAAGATGGAGGAGGAAGAGGAAGGAGATAAATATGACCCCTTTGACCCCACTGGTTCTCCAGCATCAGACATCAGTGACGAGGGTGCCAAATCAAGGGAAATTAAAAGAGAAACAGAGACACAGAGTGATGAGGAGAAAGAAGAAGTACCTCCAGATTCAACGGACATTCTGACAGACCTACCAACCCCTTCTCTCACTACCCAGCTCCCTCTGAGAAGGAGAGTGGATTGTAGTTCTTCCAAATCCGGAGGTCAGAGAGACAGTGCAGACTCTGAGCACTCCGAAATAGAGGAAGGAGAAATAGTTGGGATTACAGACAGAGATGGCCTACTAAAAGATAAAAGGCCGGGTGGAGAAATCCTCCCCTTGAATTCTCCAAGTGTGTCCTTTTTTGGTTCAAAACCAGAGCGCATTCTCCGAGTGTTAGATGGGGATGGTTTTGTGTCTGTGAGAGCTGAGGGAAACTGGGAGGTGGACAGGGACCCTGAAGATGAACCTTTAGTAGGAGTGGAAGACCTGAGAAGAAAGCTAGTTAGCAGGCGGAAGGAAAGATACCTCTCCTTTCCTGCCTCTTCCCCTCTCACGCCTCAGCCACCACCTCCCAGTCATGTCCTGATATCTCCCCCTTCCTCTCCCCTTGCACTGCCCGTGGAACAAGGCACTAAGATCCGCAAGTCCTCCAAGAGCTCAAAGGACAGGGACCAACAGAAGAGTAAGGACAGAAAAGGAGAGAAAGAGGAAAGGAGAAAAAAGAGGAGGAAGGACAAAGAGATTGGACTAGACAAGAGCAAAGACAAGGAGCGTGGGCACAAGACTGGGAAAGAGGGTAAAAGTGGGAGGAACAGCAGAAGCAGTAGCCGTAAGAGAAAGAAAAGACGACACAACAGCCCAGAGAAGTCACAATCTCACAATTCTTCAGGAAGAGGAGGTCACACGAGATGCTCCCTCTCCAGTCCGTCTGAGGAGCGACACAGAGACCAGGAAAGAGAGAAAGACAAGGACAGACATAGAGAACGAAATAAGGACAGAGACAAGGGCAGAGACAGAGACAAGGAAAGAGACAGAGGAAGAGATAGAGAAAGAGATCAAAATCGAACCAGCAGCCATAGAAGAGACGATAGAGAGTCTAGCTCCAGAAAAAAGGAGGGAAGAAAGGGCAGACGACGTTCTAGGAGCAGAGAGTATAGGAGTTCCAAAAGGTCCAAAAGAAGCAGGGAAAAGAGAGACAGTGATAGAGACAGACAATGTGACCGGGAACGCAGACGCGATGGGCGTCCTGTTGTCCCACCGTCTATCCAGGATCTGAACGGCTCTGACCTCTTTGCCATCAAGAGAACCATCACAGTCACTACTACTACAACCACCACCACAGTACCCGGCTCCCCAAGACTCAGCGCAACGTCGCCTCATCGGCCCATACAAGACTCTGACAAGTCCCACAGCAGGAAGAAAAAGCGAAAATGGCGTTCGACCCGAGATGATGAAGACCGGGGAAGTTGTCACAGCCAATCACAATCGCTGTCACCACCTAGATATCACAGCTATGAGTCAGACCGCTATTCAGACAAACTAGATTTAGATGTATTATCTTTAGATGGTGAAGCTTTGGATTCAGATTACCCATCTTTGGAGGACACACCTCCAACTGCTCCACCTCCAGAACCAGCTTTACCTAGTCCTAAAACTAAAACCACCCCCAAGACAGGAAGGCACCACCTGAAAAAGAAATCTGGTACAATAAAGAAAATGGGTCAGTCTGAATCCTCTTCTTCCTCCTCCACTAGAACCAAAAGTAAATGTCTTTCCTCAATGTCGGTCACTTCAGGCTCTGGCACAGTCCCATCTGGCCTACCTTCAGTGAAGCGAACCAGAAAGATAGTCAAGGACAAAGAGCGGGACAAAAGTGGCAGAAAGGATTTGGGTCGGTCTGGAAAATCTAAGAAAGAGAGCGGCACAAATCGGAAGGGAAAGCTTCAGTCCAAAGTGTCAGTGTTGGTGCGAGAGGGTGTGAGCAGCACTACAGGGACTTCAGTGGGCTCTGGAAAACTAGGCATGGACCTCTTGGGGCCAGGAGGGGCAGGAGGGGGCAGTGGAGGTTCTGTAGTGGGCGGCTCAATTGCCGTAGTTTTCTGCAGGGACAACGAGAGTAGATCTCCATTCCTCAAGCCGTGTTCTGAGCCGTTGTCACTGGGCGGCCGAAGCAAAGATCTGAGCACTATGGTTAAACGGAGCAGCATGGCAGCGCCACCATCCTCTTTAGCCAGTCCCGTGGAACTCAAATCCAAAAAAACCAAACCCAGCTCCATCACATCCACCTCCTCTTCTGCCTCCCCCCCCTCATCTCTGGCAACTAAGCGCCGCCGTCGCCTGGCCAAGAAGACGAGAGAAAAGGGGGGAACTGCAGGCCTTAAGGCTGGAGACAGTAGTCAGACAAAACCCACATCTGAGGGCTGGGGCGGAACCTCGTTAGAAGTTCAGTCAGCCTCAGGAGATGGAAGCAAATCGGTCAGTCCACACACCGTACAAGCTGGCCCTGCACCCTGTTCTTCCTCTTCTTCCTCTTCTTCATCTTCCTCCACCAGTGTACTCCCGCCATCCTCGTCGCCACCACACACGCCTCCCCCCTCTATGGCTCCTCTGAGAGACACCAGGGAGTCCTCGCCAGATTCGCAGACTGTGGACAGCAGCTGTAAAACACCAGAGCCTTCTTTCATGGTTGAGGAATGTCCCACTCAAACCAGTCCGACTCTACCGCCAGTCAGTCCATCAGGCGTGTCCACACCCCAGGGCATGAGTCTTGGCATGACTACCAAACCTCCTCCTCCAGATGACACCCCCAAATCTATGGCCTCACCTCCCTGCTCATCGTCTTCAGCCACCTGCGGTCTCACCTCTCTTTCTTTACCTATGTCGTCATCTGACCCCTCGTCTTCCTCTGTGTCATCCTCATCTACTAGTAAGCCTCCACCTCCACCACCACCTCCTCCTCCAACAGCTCCTGCCCTCCCCTGGAGTCTCCAGACTGGTGTAGACTGCACAACTGGAGGGGTCCTAGCATGTGAGTCCCCCCTTTAGGGTTTATATATAGGACTATGTTAGTTATTTCATAATGTCCCACAGATCAAGGTGATGTATCCCTTTTGCTTATGCATAAAGCATACAGGAATGGAAGATATTTTGGAATTTGTGTTTGAATTCCCCAAAAGGTTAAATTTCATCCTTTCATGCATGAATTATGATAACCTACTTCAATATTTTGTTGTACTGTAACATTAAGACTCGTTCATATAAGAGAAAACAACTTTTTAATGGCTGTTCACTGAAAGGGTTAAACACTAATTTTGAATCATTGCTGGGTGGTATAGTTAAAAGGAAGAGCAGATCCATGATAGGGTATAATATATGGTATTTTCTCTGTTTTTTTTCCATTAGTGCATTTCCATTTCACTGGCATACCTTAGTTCTAAACCATTGATTTATCCATTAAAACAGATGAATGTAAATAAACATAAAAACATGCTTGTGTCTCAAATTTCACTGCCAAATGTGTGAAATTTGAACTTTGAAATTTGCACTGTTGTTTTTTAAATGCATTATTTATGGATTTATTTTGTGTGGATTATTTTTAATCAGTAAATATGTTGCGTAAGTTTCTCTTTCTTGAACTCACCATGTATGTCATTCTTCTCAGTGACTGCCCTGCTCTTTAAAATGGAGGAAGCCAATATTGCTAGCAGGGCAAAAGCACAAGAGTTCATCCAAGCAACCAGTCAGGTGAGGATGCAACAAAGCAAATGTCCGTCTGTAGCTTTTATTCAATGTAAATACTTAGTGAAGGTGGGAAAACATCA
Source organism: Gymnapogon annona (assembly GCA_029814585.1). NCBI lineage: Eukaryota > Metazoa > Chordata > Actinopteri > Kurtiformes > Apogonidae > Gymnapogon > Gymnapogon annona. Next base: position 152,918 of record JAPTHA010000028.1, read on the forward strand.
CATTTTAGATTTATTACAAGTAAAAACAAGTCAAGTCTTTTTTTTGTTTTAATCTAATAGTTTGCAGCTCATGAAAATCAAAGAATAATATCTGGGAATATTACAATATCTCATAATTCTGTAATTTCAACCAAGTGGTACTTATAAAGGTATATCTAATCTAATAAGAATAGATGAGAAAGTATTCATTACAGAGAACTTCTGAAAATTCTGTCCATTTTTGGAGAACATGTGGTCAGAATTCCTCACGCATAAATTCCTGCATTAGTGCAGCGTGATGCGGAGGCTGTCAGCCTGTGGCAGTCATCGTCATCTCTCATCTTAATTGTGACAGTCCACCCTATAGATACTTTAATGTTCAGGTCAGGCTAATTTGTTAGCCTGTTGACCACAGTAATATGAAAGCCCTACTGTGGACAAGTGCTAAATAGTGCTGTAAAAGGAAATGGGTATCTCCATAGACCTTTCAACAAAAAGAAACATGAAGTGTGCTAAAATTTCCTAAATAGCGTTTGTCCCATTGAAATTTTAGACCAACTCTATATGTAAAGCGCTGTGAGGTAACAGTTGTTGTGTCTTGGTGCTATGTAAATAAACTTTGATTTGATATTTTGAGACGCTGTATTTGTCATGCCTGGAAGCACCCCCCAGTAACTCACCTCGGGAATGCTTTAAGGTTCCGTTCCCGCTATGACCTGGGTGTCTTAGTCTTTGTGCCACTCAATGTACGTCAGCCTCTGCGTTAAATGGAATACAGGATCATGTTTGATCTATTACACAGATACAGTTAGGGGTCCAGTGCCTCCAAACTCGTGGCTGAAGCGTTTTTTTTCACCATCGTACACTTTTTTCATACAGATGTTTGTCATTTGTGTCTGTCATGCAGATCCTCTCTCAGGCCAATCAGAATCAGTCCCAGCAGCATGCCGCTCCTTCATCGGCCTCCTCCTCATCATCTTCACAAATCCCTCCTCCTCCTTCACTCCCTCCACCTCCTGGACTCAGCCCTGCTCAGTTCATTCTCCATAGCTCCCTCCCTCTGGTTGGCTGCACCAAAACTCCACCCTCTCACCTTCACTCCTCCATAAGCGGTGGATGTGCACAGACGCCTCCCCCCATGTTGCCTGTGGGACTGTCAGGAGTTTCTGGGAGTTCAGGGGACACAGGCTGGGATATTGAGAGCAAAGACCCTGATAAGGTAAAGTTGTTTTTTAAATATATATTTAATTTTGGTTTTTCATTAGGCATTTCATAGATGACATTCCCAGCCCACAATGGCAGAATCAGACAGCAGACAAACCACAAAAATAAAAAACAAGACCAAAAAATAAACAAAAAATACATAAATAAGTTCTTTACCCCTGATAAGGTAAAGTTTAACGTTTGAAGAGAGCAGGGCAGTTTTTTGACGTTTTCCCAGTATTATAGGGAAACGGGGACTAGATGATATTCACTTCATCCTAGTTAAAGTATGTATTATGAGACAGCATTTTATTAACAAGAGCATTCATCAAGTGATAATTGAACATGCGTATTGGTATTGTTCTTTATCATGTGTGTTTTCTAAACTGTACAGTACCTGAAGAAGCTGCACACTCAAGAGCGTGCAGTGGAGGAAGTGAAGCTGGCCATCAAACCTTATTATCAGCGTAAAGACATCAACAAAGATGAATACAAAGATATCCTGAGGAAAGCTGTGCATAAGGTGAGCTTGACTATAGGTCTGTAGTGCCACATGACACATGAACTGAAACTAACTGCTTACAAACTTTTAATACTGTCGAAACGAATGTGAAGTTAAGATTTTAGCATCACATGATGTGTCTGTCCTCACCACACAGAAAGACCTGCACAATTGGAAAGTTTTGGAATAACCTCACTCTTTAAGTTACTTGTAAAAGTAGAAAAGCTTAAGGCTTTTAAAAAAGACAGGAAGTTGCACTTAGAAACTTGGGGCCCTTGTGAGGTCAGTATGAGTCACTTATGACATACTCAGGGGTTGCATGACCAGTCGCCACTTACAATTGAAATGTCTGTCAGTAAAAAACTTCCATATGTTCCACAAAAGTGTAGCATTGCTTGAACCAGGAATGGAAGTGTGATTTCTGATGCAACCACTCATAAGAGTTATGAGACTTTAAGCTGTTGACATATTATTCAGTTCTGTAATAGCTTTTATACTATTGAAATTTAAGTTTTTTTACCCAACCTTTTTCATCTTTGTCATCTTCATGAAAGTCTGTGGGAGGACTGCATGTCGTCATCCACTCCAGCATTCAGTTGTTGAGTTCTCAACCCGACAACTAGAACTTCAACAAATTGGAATTGGAATCAACAAATGTCTGCTCTCTCAGTCGACGCCCTCCTTCATACCTTATATATACTTTTTTGACAGTTTAAGCTCAAAGCAGTAACAGACCCCTGCAGCTGTAATGCATATTCAGGTGTCAGACAGATTAACAGACACTGAGGAGCTTTATAACTTGTCACTTTTCCCTTGTTTTCAACACGAGACACTCGCATGTCCAGCAGAGTCTTCCCCCGCTTATAATGTAGATGTTTAAAGGGACCCAGTTCCCCCTTTGACTAAAAACTTCTGTTTGATCTGAGGTAAACCTCTGTGAACTAACAGTTAATGCTGCCGTTCCTTGTCAATTAACACTCAAATGTTCTAAAGTTCTATATTTTTTCAGTTAAACATTTCAGCTTTTGGAGCAGTTAAAGCAAAATGTTTTGATGTTTTTGTTCCCCTATCCTGAATTACAAAAAACAATCTGAGGTCTTTAACTTTGTTGTTTTCTGCATTTCTGTAGTGAGCATACATACTGTATCTTTATCAATCCCTTCATATACAATGTGCAAGAGGGAGTACAACTAACACAAAATCAGAACTGAATGGCTCCCGAAGGCAACAGTCACTGTTCTGTGTGACGTCTGCTCCTCTCACAAAGAAGTGAAAACACTAGAAACTAATTGAATACATGTCTTTGTTTGAAAGACAAGTTCAATATATATTAAGCTCAAAGGGTATCTTTACTCACTTCAGTCTGTAGATTCCATTTTGACCTGAAACGTTTATTCTTAATTCTATATACACTGCATAACAAATTGTATTGGGTCAAGCCTCAAAATAATGGAATTGCTTTGTTTCATTCAGTCCAATTTCCTCCTCCTCATCTTCCAACTCATTCCTCTAATTTGTCAGGCAAAGGGTGACGTTACTGAGTTAAGAGTGTGATGCTGTATTTGTGTGCCACCATTGCACTCACTTAAATTTCCTCCTTTCTAAATATTCCACGATGAACTGCAAGTTGTATTGTTGTAAAGTGGAAGCATTTGGGAGCAACTCAGACAAACCATGTGATGTTACAGTCTGGAGACACTGTGCTGAGGTACACAACACTCTGCAAAGCTAATAGTCCCAAACCTCATCTGGCCTTGATGTCAGCACAGAAACTGCATCATGAGCTTCCTGGTGTGGGTTTCTATGGACCGAGCAGCTGCATGCAAGCCTTAAATCATGCACTGGCCCATATGTTGAATTGTGTTGGATCGAGTGGTGTAAACAACACCGCTGGACTCCTTTTAGCCATACCTCTCCTCCAACATCCATATCTGGCCTCACAGATGCTATTCAGGATCCATTCCATAGATAAACTACAAAATCTTCCCTGAATTTTGGAAGCAATTTTAGCTGCAAATGAGGTTCCAACTCCATATTAATCTGTCTGAATTTGGAATAGGATGTCATCAAAGCGCCTGTATTGTTGCTCAGTATTTTTGTCATTGCAGAGTATTTCCCTTCTTGGTGGTCTTAATAAACAGAACAGCCAAAGTAGTTTAATTTTGTGGGTAAGCCTGTCAGATATAAACCATTGCCCTTAAAAATACTAAACCTGGGGATTTACAGTTTGTGGGGATGCAGGGTGTTGTCTGCCTGAAATGCATTTTTCCATATTATTTTTTAAATCTTAATTTTATAAGCCTTATAAAATAACTAGTTTTTGTGAGCATTATATGATATGAAAATAGGTGGCAAGAAAGAAAAGTGGTTTCCCTTTGATTTTCAAAAAGAATAATGAACTGAAAGCCCCATTCTATGAATGTTCTTTACCTGAGAGTAAAAACATCCTAAAGGGATACAAAAATCTGTAGATTTGAAACGCAGCTGAACCAGTGGATGGTCGGCTGCTTATGTTCTCGGGTTTTCCTGTACAGAGAACCACAAATGATGCAGCACCATCGACTCCCAACAAGCCTAATGAGTCAAACAACCATATATCCACAATCACTGAACTCCTGAATTTGTATTTTTATATATAATAAAAACATTTTAAAAATATAAAAAAAATGTGTATATTTTATACAGTATGTGTATGCTGTAATCTGGAATTTCCTTGAGTGGGACAAATAAAGGAATATCTAATCTATAATTACAGTACCTTGAGCATACATTCCATAATTTTTGTTATTTAATGTGTGATGAAGTCATAGTAATTTCATTTCCTTTATGGTTTTAACATGAAAATAATTTTGTACAATCCTATTATTATTCACACTCCTACAACATGAAATCTGGAGCCATAAAAGCACAGCTTCACCTTATTCGGAGTCACAGCAAAATCTGCCTATATCCACAATTACACCACGTGAACAAAACGTAAATATTCCTTACATGAAGCAAGCCTCTTTAACCCAACTGTGTCTTGTCTTAGATCTGTCATAGCCGCACTGGAGAGATCAACCCGGTCAAAGTCAGCAACCTCGTAAAACTCTATGTCCAACGCTACAAGTACTTTAGGAAGCATGGAAGGAAGATGGATGAAGAAGAGCGGGATGACAGGGAATCAGGAACCCTGCATTCATCTGCCTGATGGGGTCTTTTGGGATTTTTGTTTATTTTATTTTTTTATCTACCCACAAACTCACCCCCAACATTGCCTTCTGCTAATGATCTGGAACATCCAGACCATCCACTAATTTTTTTTTTTTTATTGTTTTGATATTCCACCTTGTCTTTGCCTTGATGTGATCTTTTACAGGTCTGTCCTTTTCTCCACAATGTCAGTGTAAATATGCCTCACACAAACATTATCATGTATGCAGGTTTCAGAAAGTGAACGCCATCATAAATACTCATGTGACCTAATACTTTAGAACTGTGCAATAAATAGCTCCTTGTGAAGCTTCTTATTTTTAGTCTTCATTTACAGTTTATTTCACAACAGTGATACCAGTTGCAAAACTTTTTTCATTGTCATGCAGTGTTGATGTTTTTTGTCTACTCAACGGTGTACCAAGATCCACGCTGTTGGGATCTGCAACACCTGGTTTCATACCAGAGTGATGTATAAAGAAGCTCCGTTCCTCCTCTGCCTCTGCAGATTGTATGCAAGTTGACCCTCTACAGCTGAACAATGATGGTTTGAATACATTTGACAACTGACCTCTCACTTTGGTTCTGCTGTCCGTGTTTTGTGTGCATGTGTTACTGAGGTTGAGAAAGTTGCTAAACTCTTTATACTTTATAAAATGACTTGACAAACAAAATATAAATGTTGCTTGAAAACCAGTGCACTGAAGAAATTGCTTATTTACTGAGTGCTTTTTTTTCTGTTTCTGTGATATACAGTATATCATCCAATGCTTCTGATAGGTTAGACATTCACAATATAATGAAGTCATTAAACACCTGTTTGACTATATATAACACAGTATGGATAAACTAAAGCATTTGATCTGGGTAAATAGAAAGTAAAGTAAAACTTCATAAAGTAATTGTTCATAAAGTAAACAAATTAAAGTATTCAATTACTTTAAGAACTCATAAGTAATTGTTTGATAAAGAACTGAAAGATGGCACTCTGGTAGAGTGAATGGCTACATTTTGTCTAAAAAGAGACAAAATTATATTAAAAATGAATTTGTGCGATGAGCTGCCGACACGTCCAGAGTGTAAGCCATCATCGCCCGGTGGCTGCTGGGTTTATCCTCCAGCGTCCCTGTCAGCCTCCCGATCACT
>JAPTHA010000028.1:161862-174947 GCA_029814585.1 Gymnapogon annona
TGTTTTGTTTTCTGTGTGTGTGTGTGTGTGTGTGTGTGTGTGTGTGTGTGTGTGTGTGTGTGTGTGTGTGTGTGTGTTTGTTTTTGCAGAACTTCTCCCCTCAGATGTCTGGAGGCTACGATGACAAATCTCCTGCCATGCCTGTACCCGGACCTATGGTAAGACATGTACACACACACACACACACACACACACACACATAAACACATGTACACATACACATATACACACATACACATATACACACATGTACACATACACATATACACACGCATATACATATACATATACACACACATACACACACATACACATATACACACACGCATACACATATACACACGCATACATGCATATACGTATACACGCGCATACACATACACACGTGTACACACACACATATACACACACATACAAATATACACACATGTACACTTACACATATACACACACATACACATATACACACGTGTACACTTATACATATACACACATACACATATACACACACATATACACACGTGCACATACACACGCATACACATACACACACGTATACACATACACGCATACACATATACACACACACACATCCATACACACACTCAGACACATACACGCATACACACGTACACGCACATACATAAACATATACACACACACATACATACACACAAACACACATATCTACACACACAGTCTCATACACTGAGCTGAGCTGTGTTTGATTTGATTGACAGGGCCCCATGGGACCCCGTGGCCCCCCCGGACCTGCTGGTTCTAGCGTGAGTACACACACACGCACACACTCATGCGGTTCTGGTGGTACTGGTGGTACTAGTTCCTGGTCGATGTAGGTCCTACTGACCAGCGCATGGACCCCCAGTCTTCATGTGTGCTATAGAACTGACCGTCCGTCTGTTGCCCCCCCAACAGGGACCTCAGGGATTCACTGGCCCCCCTGGTGAGCCTGGTGAGGCTGGAGCTGCTGTGAGTATTAGCTAACCCTAACCCTTACCCTAACCCTTACCCTAACCTCTCAGACCACTGACCAGTCGCACCTTCTTCTGTGTCCATAGGGTCCCATGGGTCCTCGTGGCCCTGCCGGCGCCCCCGGAAAGAACGGAGAGGATGTAAGTCCACTACAGGGTCATCAGGAGCCATGATTCTGTCTTTGGTGTCAAAGGTCAATGATTGAATGGGTTTTCTTCCTCAGGGTGAGTCTGGTAAACCCGGTCGTGCCGGTGAGCGTGGACCTTCTGGGCCTCAGGTAAGTCCGTCCTCAGCATCGTCCACCACCATCTCTGTAACGATGAACTGTGTCTTCATCACTTGTCTTTGTCTCAGGGAGCTCGTGGCTTCCCAGGAACCCCAGGACTCCCAGGCGTCAAGGGACACAGAGTAAGTCCCCACTGGCGATGCTCAGTAAACCTCGGTTCACCAAACAAACACCATGTGACTGTGGTTCTCCTGTTTCTGAACAGGGATTCGCTGGCGCTGATGGTGCAAAGGGAGACGCTGGCCCCGCTGGACCCAAGGTAATGTCCCAGCTCTGTGGACTCTGACTTTGTAATGGAATGCTGTTGAGGATCCAACAGTTGATCCTGGTTGATTCTGTCACGCTGTGAGTATCCACGATTAGCAGGGATACTCACAGAAGGCCTTGCTGAAGGGCTCACAGAAGGACTCGCTGAAGGGCTCACAGAGGGACTCGCAGAAGGACTCAGAGGGACTCACAGAAGGACTCACAGAGGAACTCGCAGAAGAACTCACAGAGGGACTCGCAGAAGGACTCATAGAGGGACTTGCAGAAGGACTCAAAGAGGGACTCACAGAAGGACTCATAGAGGGACTTGCAGAAGGACTCACAGAGGGGCCGGAAGAAGGATTCTCAGAGGGACTTACAGAGGGATTCGCAGAAGAACTCAAGAGAGGGACTAGCAAAGGACTCACAGAGGGATTAGCAGAAGGACTCACAGAGGAACTCACAGAAGGACTCAGAGGGACTAGCAGAAGGACTCAGAGGGGATGGCATAAGGACTCACAATGGGACTTGCAGAAGGACTCACAGAGGAACTTGCAGGAGGACTCACAGAGGGACTCGCAAAAGGACTCACAGCCTGGATGATGGTGCTACGGCTAAAGGAAGATGCCAGTACCACACCAGTAGTTTGATGGAAAACAGACTGAGATGTTCCCATCATGCAACACTGCATCATCTCCTCCGACCTTTATGACTTGTCATTACTTTGAGGGACATGGAGTCGGCATCGCAGGCTTCATTTTTCCGTGTGTCAGGTTCCTGACAACAGAACCAGCTAGTGCCGGGCTTTAGACATTGGTTTGGGCTTTAGACTGGCATTGGCTACTAACAGCTCAGTTAACATGTTCATCAGACTCTAACCCAACACTAACCCTGACATTAACCGTAACCTTAACCTTAATCCCAGCACTAACCCTAATCCCAACACTAACCCTGACCCTATCCCTGAACCCAAAACTAACCATGACCCTAACCCCAATCACAGCACCAACCCAAACCCTAACCTTAACCCTAACATTAACCCTAACTCGGATCTGAACCCTAACACCAACCCAAACCTTAACACTGACCCTAACGCTAACCTTAACACTAACTATACCATAACCATGACCCTTCTGCTAACAGTAGCGGCGGTTCATTGGTCGAATCTCAAAACTTCCACCTTGTGTGTTTCAGGGAGAGTCTGGAGCCCCTGGTGAGAATGGAACTCCTGGTGCTATGGTGAGTACAAGTACTAGTCCAGTACAACAGCAAATACAAGTACCAATAGAAGCAGAAATCTGAAAGTAGAGGTACAAATATAAGTATGAGTAAAAGTACTAGGTACTGCCAAGGACTTGTGAATGTAACTGTGTGTGTTTGTCAGGGACCTCGTGGTCTGCCTGGTGAGAGAGGTCGTACTGGTGCCACTGGAGCTGCTGTGAGTCCACACACAAACACACACACACACACACACACATAACCTCTGTGATCACCTCAGATGACCCGCCTGTGTCTAATGTGTTGCAGGGAGCTCGTGGTAACGATGGTGCTGCTGGTGCTGCTGGACCTCCTGTAAGTACGACTAGCCCTAAACCTAGCCCTAGCCCTAACCCTAGCTTTAACCCATTCACATCAAGTGATAGTTTACAGCCCCTAACCTCTAGTATCAGCCAGTTCAAAAGGATTCAGAAGAACAGATACTTCTAGTTTGACTTTGTTCTTCGTGTCGGTGTCGTCCTACGTCCCGGTCGTGTCTAGTCCCTGGATCCCAATTTCTGGGATATGATACCCTAATTTCCGGAGTCCAGTCTTTTCGTGGGACGCTATAGTCCTTAATACAAGTCTGTCCTTTTTCAGGGTCCCACTGGCCCTGCTGGACCTCCTGGATTCCCTGGTGGCCCTGGAGCTAAGGTACTTCTACAGCCAACATCACACATTAACCTAACCCGAACCCAGACCCTAACCCTGGAGCTAAGGTACTTCTACAGCCAACATCACACATTAACCCATTGCTGTTGTTTGTTTCAGGGTGAAATTGGAGCTCAGGGTGCTCGTGGACCCGAAGGCCCCGCTGGTGCCCGTGGTGAGCCTGGTAACCCTGGACCCGCTGGTGCCGCTGGCCCCTCTGTGAGTACATTAACCATGACCCTCTGTAGGTACCCTAACCCTAACCATGACCCCCTGTAAGTACCCTTACCATGACCCTCTGTAAGTACCCTAACCCTAACCATTACCCTCTGTGAGTACCCTAACCATGACCCTCTGTAAGTACCCTAACCCTAACCATGAGCCTCTGTAAGTACCCTAACCCTCTGTGAGTACCCTTACCCTAACCCTCTGTCAGTACCCTAACCCTAACCATCACCCTTTGTCAGTACCCTAACCATGACCGTCTGTCAGTACCCTAACATGACCCTCTGTGAGTGCCCTAACCCCAACCATGACCCACTGTCAGTATCCTAACCCCAACCATGACCCTCTGTCAGTACCCTAACCCCAACCATGACCCTTTGTCAGTACCCTAACCATGTCCGTCTGTCAGTACCCTAACATGACCCTCTGTGAGTACCCTAACCCTAGTCCTTTTTGATGTATAAGCTTCGATCACTCATATCTTGATCTAACGGGTTTATCCCCCCACCCCCCTGGTCTTCTTAGGGCAACCCTGGAGCTGATGGCGCTGCTGGAGCAAAGGGAGCCCCTGTGAGTATCTGCATCACTGACTTTCACAAAGAACTCATGTTGCTTCATTTAAGTTAGAATCAGTGAAATGGTTTTACTGTTTATTATTTCCTCAACCGTGGGTCTCATCTTTGCTAAACCTTCACCACCCCGCGCAGGGTTTGTCGCGCCTGAGCTGAGGGTTTGATTTTGTCTGAGGGTTGAAATTTGAGACCAGGGCGTTAACAGCTCTGCCACAGCGTCATGTGACTGTTGTTGTGTGCTGCCCTCTGCAGGGCGCTGCCGGAGTTGCTGGAGCTCCTGGTTTCCCTGGACCCCGTGGACCTCCTGGACCTCAGGGTGCTGGTGGTGCGCCCGGACCCAAGGGTAACACTGTGAGTGATTCTTTCCAACACTTCACAAGTGTGACGTTGTGTCAGACACAGCCGGGAGCACTCGACTGTCTGTTGTTTCAGTGGTCACACACACCTTGAGCATCCTCATTGGAGTACTGTTGTTGTGGTTCTGTGTAACGGGTCATGTTCTTTAGGGCGAGGTTGGAGCCCCCGGAGCCAAAGGAGAGGCCGGTGCCAAGGGAGAGGCCGTAAGTTCACCAGCGTCTGCATCCACACACAGTAACACACCCAAACACCCCATGACCTATCTGTCGCTGTCCCCCAGGGTGCCGCAGGAGCTCAGGGACCACCAGGACCTCATGGTGAGGAGGGTAAACGAGGAAACAGAGGAGAGCCTGGTGCTGCCGGAGCCCGTGGAGCCCCCGGAGAAAGAGTAGGCATCATCTTGAATCATCTTGAAGTGTATCATATGACAACACACTGATGAGCTCCGAGTGCAACACATAGTTCATCTGTTTTATCAAAACTGTCGTGTAAAATTCAGAGGTTTTTCATGATTTAAGGAATTTAGGACTCACACACATACCCGGGGGTAATGTCCTCAAAGTATTCATCTCCAGTAAATACTTCCTTGCAACACAAAAACACCAGCCCACTGCGGTCTCGTTGAGGGTAGATGTGTTTGCTTGTGGTGGTCTATTTGAGTGGTGGTCCGGGCTAAACACTGTGTTGGATTCTCTCTGCAGGGTGCCCCTGGTGGTCGTGGTTTCCCTGGTTCTGATGGCCCTGCTGGACCCAAGGTCGGTACAACACAAATGTGCAGGATAGTTTTTGCTCTTTAACCTAAAATATATCACTAATATTTTGAGCTGTTACCACGTGCTAATCATATCCCTCTCTTTCTTTTTAAAAAAATTTTATTCCGACTCTTATAGGGTGCCACTGGTGAACGTGGTGCCCCTGGTGCTGTTGGAGCTAAAGGTGCCACCGGTGAGCCTGGTCGCACAGGAGAGCCTGGTTTGCCCGGAGCTAAGGTGCGAATCTCTCATAATTGTCTATATTTATTCATTATCCAAACCTTCTTCTGACTGTTGACCTTTGACATTCAGGGTATGACTGGTAGCCCTGGTAGCCCTGGACCTGATGGAAAACTGGGAGCTGCTGTAAGTCAATGTTCAGTCAAGAAAATATAATCACCACGCATTAGTTTCATGATGACTGGATGTAACTTTCAATTTCCGCTCCTCATTAGGGAGCCCCTGGACAAGATGGCCGACCCGGACCCCCTGGCCCCGTTGGAGCCAGAGGCCAGCCTGGAGTTATGGGATTCCCCGGACCCAAGGGAGCTGCTGTGAGTAATACATCCACGCACCACCAGCGACTGATCATAGGTGAATTTCTGCACACTGAGCAGTTTGTCGTCTGTATTTAGGGTGAAGGTGGAAAACCCGGTGAGAGGGGAGTGATGGGACCTACCGGCCCTGTTGTAAGTTGACTTCAATCTACTCCATTTGGCTGATTTTTTGTAGAAAATCCAGTTCTTGTGTCTAAAATCCTGTTATTTGTCGACCCAGGGTGCCCCTGGAAAGGATGGTGACGTTGGTGCTCAGGGTCCCTCTGGCCCCGCTGTGAGTCAAAGGCACAAAGGCACTCACATAGCCGTGAACAGAGGTGGAACTACAAACCCAGAGGACGTCTCAGACCTTCTAAGCTCTTTTTCTCATTTCCTCATCTTAAGGGTCCTGCTGGTGAAAGAGGTGAGCAGGGAGCTGCTGGACCTCCTGGATTCCAGGGTCTTCCAGGACCCCAGGGTGCTATTGGTGAGACTGGCAAGCCTGGAGAGCAGGTACTGACAGAGTTGTGACCAATTTAAATACTCTGGTTGCGTTCATGGGTTTTAGGAATTTTAAAGCTGTGAAACTCAATTGTCTCTTTGCCTTGTTTCGTGATTATTTAGGGTCTGCCTGGTGAGGCTGGAGCCACAGGAGCTGCCGGAGCGAGAGTAAGTCATGTGACATCACCTTAACACTCTCTCACATTAACAGATGCAAGTATTTTTTTAGCTCTAAATTGAGATTACCATAACAGAGAGAACTGAAAGTTTTTTAACCTTCCTATATATCTCGCAGACCATTTTATGCTCATGCAGACTATCCCATGCTAATGCTAACAGGCTAATGTTAGACTTTGTGAATGCACATAGTGTTGGAAAGTGATTCACAACTTAACTGATTTGTTGCCACCGCTTCCCCAAGGGAGACAGAGGATTCCCCGGTGAGCGTGGTGCTCCTGGTGCTGCTGGACCTGCTGGAGCTCGTGGAGCCCCCGGATCTGCTGGAAATGATGGTGCTAAGGTAAAATATGTTTAAAATCAAAAACTATAGACCAACATGCCCACACTCCTGTGTGAACAGAAGACACAGGTCCTTTCTTTCTTGTCTGTGATCTTTTTGGTTCTTGTCTTCTATCTCAGGGAGATGCTGGAGCCCCTGGTGCTCCCGGAGCTCAGGGTCCCCCTGGACTGCAGGGAATGCCTGGTGAGCGTGGTGCCGCTGGTCTTCCAGGACTCAGAGGAGATAGAGTGAGTCCAATACTTTCAAAATCCACAACAGTTCACAGGATGCTCACTTTGACACCAGGGACTCACTTAGCACTTTACCAGTTTATTTACTTTATAGCTAATGCAGTGACTGTGGGCCTTGGAGGTCCATTGCCAGATTGGACAATATCATCATTGCTATGTTCTAAATTCTCCAACTAAGAGTACTGCCTAGCATTAGCCTCAGCTGCCAAATACTGTTAGTTTTACCAGATCCAGTGTTTAATTGTCCCTTTTGTCTATATTCCAGGGTGACCAAGGAGCTAAAGGTGCAGATGGAGCTGGTGGCAAGGATGGTCCCCGTGGTTTGACTGGACCTATTGGACTTCCTGGACCTGCTGGACCCAGTGGAGACAAGGGAGAGGCTGGTGCTGCTGGACCTGTTGGACCTGCTGGAGCTCGTGGAGCCCCTGTGAGTATCTCTGTGTCCAGGACCATCATCTAGGGATATTGATATCGCTAGGGATATTGTTCAGGACTTGCACATTTTTTGTGGTAATTTTTTGTAGTTTTCCCAGCATTTAGGTCATTATGTTCAGCTGTGGACTTACAGTATTCGACCTTTGCTTTTTTTAATTCTTGGTCTGAATCTTCTTCCTATTCCTCAGGGTGAGCGTGGAGAGTCTGGCCCACCTGGACCTGCTGGATTCGCTGGACCTCCTGTGCGTGATTTCTTCATCAATACTCGCTCTTTCATGTTTTTGCCTGATTTTACTGACCATTCACCACTCTAACCACACCCTCTTGTACACCGTAGGGCGCTGATGGACAACCTGGGGCTAAGGGAGAGGCTGGAGATAATGGTGCTAAGGGAGATGCTGGTCTCCCCGGGCCAGCTGGAGCTACTGGTGCCCCTGGACCCCAGGTTTGTAAAACACATTTACAGTGAAAGTGGTGAAGATGTAGTGTAACGTCAGGTGAGGTGACGATGTTTGCGCTGATTGTGGTCGTTGTCACTTCTCCGACTTATCTCCGACTTAATCTTATGCTTGTGTTCTCTCAGGGTCCTGTTGGAAACACCGGACCTAAGGGAGCCCGCGGAGCCGCTGGACCCCCTGTAAGTATTCTGTGTCTGCAGTCTCGAATCAGGAGGATGACCTACATTAGTGCACAGATCTTTGGTCCCAGTGCCTTTGATTATAGAGACATGATGATACATTCGTGACAAAGAGTCTGTTTCATGTGTACTGGATTGTGACTGCCATGATGTGTCTGTCCTTAGGGTGCTACAGGATTCCCTGGTGCTGCAGGCAGAGTTGGACCTCCAGGCCCCTCTGTAGGTTTTTTCTAGATTTTTTTTTGCGATTAGTCCAACAGTATGATTCGAGCTATGATTATAAATATTTTCGTTTTCACTTGATAGGGAAATGCTGGACCTGCCGGACCCGCTGGACCTGCTGGAAAAGAGGGAGCCAAAGGAAACCGTGGTGAGACCGGACCTGCTGGTCGCCCTGGTGAAGTTGGTGCTGCCGGACCCCCAGGAGCTGCTGGGGAGAAGGGTAACGCCGGTGCTGATGGTGCCACTGTAAGTAAACCTCCACAACTGCAAATGTTAAATTACTATAATTCTTTACAACTCATTGATAAACAGTAGCCAGATTTCCAACCAAATTGATGGATCTTCCTCATTTTATTAACTTTGCTGGTCCTTAGGTGTGATTTGCCAACCACCATGCATGTAGGTATCCAATCGGTTTTTTGTCTCTTTCTCCCTGTAGGGTACTCCTGGTCTGCCTGGACCTCAGGGTATTGCTGGACAGCGTGGTATTGTTGGTCTGCCCGGACAGAGAGGAGAGCGAGGTTTCCCTGGACTGCCAGGACCTATCGTAAGTTATCTCAGATGCTCTTGTTCTCGTAATCAGTCAGAAAAGATCATCTCCAATTAGAGGTGAAGGTGCAGAACTGACTCAAGGGGTTACCCATAGGGAGAGTCTGGAAAGCCAGGATCAGCTGGCCCTGGTGGTGAACGTGGACCCCCTGGACCAATGGGACCCCCTGGACTGGCTGGAGCCCCTGGAGAGGCTGGACGTGAGGTATGAAAACTACCTGCAGAGCATTCACTCATATTTATGTCCTTGCAAACCTCGTTAACCATATGTGTCTTTTAGGGAGCACCAGGTAATGAGGGAGCTGCTGGACGCGATGGACCCGCCGGACCCAAGGTGAGTTCAACACCACTGTACGCAGTTGATCAGGAACAGTCAAGTTGTTGTAGGACTGGTTTGTGGAGCACAATTCAGTAGTACTCTATTGGGTTCCGATCACTGACATGTAACAAGCAACTCACTTGTGTTGTTTGGGGTTTTTTTTGTATGGCCATTGTTCTGGTTCCTGAAGGACAGTGTTGTATATGATCTGGTTCTACACCGGACTGGACGTGTCTACAAAAATATGTGACTTCATATTGACTTTGTATTTCAGGGAGACCGTGGAGAGGGCGGTGCTGCTGGAGCCCCTGGAGCTCCTGGACCCTCTGGTGCCCCTGGACCCGTTGGACCTGCTGGAAAGTCTGGTGACCGTGGAGAGACTGTGAGTCACCAAACAGACCTGCTTTATTTCTTCTTGATATTGGTAGGTAGGAGAATGGACTTTAAACTAACCTTTGTACATTTCAGGGACCTGCTGGCCCTGCTGGTGCTGCTGGCCCTAGTGGACCTCGTGGCCCTGCTGTAAGTAACAACACCAGCGTTTATAGTATATCATATATATGCACATTAGTAACATATAGGGGCAACAGTTAACTCTTCATGGCTCTCATTGTACAAATAGGGAGCTCCTGGACTCCGTGGAGACAAGGGAGAGGCCGGAGAGGCTGGTGAGAGAGGCATGAAGGGACACCGCGGCTTCACTGGTATGCAAGGACCTCCTGGACCTGCTGTAAGTCCCTTTAACACCATGCCTACACATTTGAGCCACATACTGAATATGCATAAGGCATTTGTAACTCGTTTATTTATTTGTGCACCCATAGGGAGCTGCTGGTGAGCAGGGACCTGCTGGTTCTGCTGGACCTGCTGGACCAAGAGTGAGTTTTACATGTTGGATTTTTCATTTCCTGTGTCGGCTGTCTTGTATCTGTTTGTGTTTTGAGGTACTGTGTTATTCTGAGATAAGAAAAATTTCATTTTTGACATTTTAAGGGTCCTTCTGGAGCTGCTGGAGCTGCTGGCAAGGATGGTATGACTGGCCTGCCTGGACCCACTGGACCTCCTGGACCACGTGGACGTTCTGGAGAGATGGGACCTGCTGTAAGGCTTTGTTCCAAACAAAAAGCAGTAAATGTGTCTCTTTGATCACCACAAGCATTGGGGGTGTACTAACCTCTTGTCCACCTTTTTTCCCTCCTAATCTAGGGTCCTCCTGGACCTCCTGGACCCCCTGGAGCACCCGGTGCACCTGGTGGCGGATTTGACCTTGGCTTCATTGCCCAGCCTCAGGAGAAGGCCCCTGATCCCTTCCGCATGTACCGTGCTGACGATGCTAATGTTCTGCGCGACCGTGACCTGGAGGTGGACAGCACCCTGAAGAGCCTGAGCCAGCAGATCGAGCAGATCCGCAGCCCCGACGGAACCCGCAAGAACCCAGCAAGAACCTGCCGTGACCTCAAGATGTGCCACCCTGACTGGAAGAGCGGTGAGTCTCCAGGCAGCTGAAGGGTAGACGGATGTTGGTAGAGAGTCTTGAATGTTGTTGGCGCATCCCTGAACGTCAACTGTGTTCCTTGTTCTTAGGCGAGTACTGGATCGACCCAGACCAGGGCTGCACTCAGGACGCCATCAAGGTCTACTGCAACATGGACACTGGCGAGACCTGTGTTTCACCAACTCAGCCTGAGGTTGCCAAGAAGAACTGGTACATGAGCAAGAACATCAGGGAGAAGAAGCACGTGTGGTTCGGAGAGACCATGAATGACGGCTTCCAGGTAACGGATCAAGCCCACGGAGCCCAGCACATCTTCTGTCCACAACCTCCTCCACAGACACCTCTTTGGTGTCTTCAGACATTTGTGTCTCTTCTGCTCCTCTACCAATACCTCGTCTCCATCATTCTTCTCTTCTCCAGACCTCAGACTAACGTTTGTTTTGCTTCTTTGCAGTTTGAGTACGGCAGCGAGGCCTCTCAGCCCGAGGACATCAACATCCAGCTCACCTTCCTGCGCCTCATGTCCACCGAGGCGTCCCAGAACATCACCTACCACTGCAAGAACAGCGTGGCCTACATGGA
Source organism: Gymnapogon annona (assembly GCA_029814585.1). NCBI lineage: Eukaryota > Metazoa > Chordata > Actinopteri > Kurtiformes > Apogonidae > Gymnapogon > Gymnapogon annona. The sequence continues at coordinate 173,228 of JAPTHA010000028.1, forward strand.
CGCCTCCGCAGGCAACCTGAAGAAGGCTCTGCTGCTCCAGGGCTCCAACGAGATCGAGATCAGAGCCGAGGGCAACAGCCGCTTCACCTACAGTGTCCTGGAGGACGGATGCACGGTGAGGACTCACACCAACACACCACACTCACACCAACACACCACACTCACACCAACATACCAACACACCATACTCACACCAACACATCACGCTCACAAATCCAGGAGACAAACACACTGTCGGTGAATGAATTCGCAGCAGACACATTAATAACAAACACAGGACCCTGCAGGCTCCTCCACAGGTTCCTCCACAGGTTCCCCCACAGGTTCCCCTGTTTGCACCTTGTAACCAGTGCTCTTCTGTCCTTAGTCACACACCGGGTCCTGGGGTAAGACAGTCATCGACTACAAGACGACAAAGACCTCTCGCCTGCCCATCATTGACATCGCTCCTATGGACGTTGGTGCTCCAGACCAAGAGTTTGGCCTTGAAGTTGGACCTGTCTGTTTCTTGTAAAAAGAGAAATCTGGACTTGAAATTGTTGTTGCGTGTGTGCGTGTGTGCGTTTTATTTTTTTTCTAGCAGTCATCTCTCTTTTTAAAAAAAAAAAAAACCCCACCATGCCATTTTTCTGAACCATCCGCCCCCCCGCTCCATTGGGCCGTTGCTCTGATGGTCCACTGCCTAAAACCTGCACTTCCACAAGATGGCGGTGACGTGGCAGCGTCATCGTGTTCGGGACCACTACTTTTGTTGTTTCTGACTCTTGACTTTTAGTTTTGTTTTTTTTGTTTGTTTTTTTTACCATCACAACACCAAGGATCCTGCAGAGAAGACGTTTTGTTTCACTGGCAACAAGAAAATAATATATGCTTCTGTAAAGTGTAAAAAAGACCCCCCCCCTTCAAACCACGCCCCCTTAAACAATGCCCCCTCTGGAGTGGACAGAAACAAACCCCCCGGGGTGAGAGGAACCCAAGGACAGTCCCACGGACGGAACCAACTGCTTTGTACCACGTTTCAGGTGTTGATGAATAAACGGTGAAACCAACACATTTGTCTCTGTTGTTCTGCCCTTTGCCTTCCCTTGACCTTTGACCTCCAGACCACACCTTCCTCATGGCGGATGTGCTGTTGGTTGTTGGTTGTTGTCACCTTTACTGTTTGTTTCTTTCCATTTCTCGATTCTTCTTCTTCTTCTTTTTTGTTTTTTGTTTTTTTTACAAAAAAGTCACATTAAAACCACCAGCAGAGAAACATGGGTTGAAACCTTGTTTTTTTTTTGTTATTTTTTTAATTTTCGTCTTAGTTTTTTGTTGTTTTTTTTGGGAAAATGGCTACCTCAGTAAAACCAGTAGTTCCAGTTGAAAAAGGCCCCAGTGTTTTTGAAGTGTGGCGGGTGGGGGTCCGGGGGGAGTCACAGAGGCAGAGACAGCTCAGTCTGAGGGTGCTGTCCCTTGTCGTCCAGTGGGACTCTGGGGGGCACTGCCGAGGGGGCGCGCTGCCGAGGGGTGCGCTGCCGAGGGGGTGTGCAGCCAAGGGGGGGCGCTGCCTCGGCAGGACCTCCTCGGTGCTAAGCACAAGCGCAGGTTCAATTCCTGGAGTCGAGAAACAAAGGGTCGACTGGTGCTCCGGGTCTCGGTCGTTCAAGTTCAAGTCAACTCGCCTTTAAACACCTTTGTGTTTGACCCCCCCCCCACCCCCCACCCACCCACACATCTG
>JAPTHA010000028.1:175047-189345 GCA_029814585.1 Gymnapogon annona
TGATCTGACATCATGATTAGTGCACAGGTGTGCCTTAGACTGTCCACAATAAAAGGCCACCCTGAAATGTGCATTTTGCGTGTGAGATGCGTGTGAGTGAGTAACGGTTTGTGATCTGTTTGTTGCAGCTAGGAACAACGGTCAGCGGTTAGCAGCTAAAGCGCTATGCTAACGGCGGCCTGTGATGACATATTTGCCATATTGTAACATCTGATCATGCCGTGTAGTAAGGGAGGGTGGTAGGATGTCCTGAGTGTGCTCTTTTTTCCCCTTTTAAATGTTTTCCTTTTATCTTTTGGGACAATTTTCTTTTTTTCACCTGAGATGTCAGAGGGTTTTCTTTTTTTTTTTCTAGCCATGATACTAATTGGCCGATTGTGATTCAACAAAATTACTGAAAAAAGTGTGTATTGTGAAATCACCTTGATCTAATGATGTCACTGTTCTGCCATTTTATTTTGTTTCTCTCCAGTCCAACTCTGTTTCTCAGTCTGTTCCGGTCCTGCTTTTTCTCCTTCTCCTCTTGTCTACAGGTGGCAATGTGGTCACACTTTTTGCTCTTTTGCAGATGAAAGGTCTTCTATTTGATTAAAGTGGCCTTAAACATCTTAAAATTGAACTTCCTTAAACCTACAGATAAACTGTGTTAAGTTGGTAGAATAAATACTCCTGTGGGGACAGTTCAATCAATGGCTGCAAAGTAAAAGTTCAGAAGGAAGAAAAAAAAAATTCTTGTGCATCTGTGCCTTTTTATTGCAATAATACATCTGCATGTCTATATATGTACACAGGCATAAACATCATCAATAATGACAACAAAACAAGAACTTTGGACGAGAAGCACTGAACACGACATGAGGAAAATCCCACAAATCAACTGTCTAAAACTAGATCCAGTCGCACACACCCACACACACACACACTTCACATGTGCTCACTTTCCCAGGGGGTGTTTTCACCCTTCCACACACACACACACACACACACACCAGACACATGCAGCCGTGAATTCCACAAAACACATGCACACACGCGTACACAAGCTGGCGTCCCCGCTGGGTTGAACACTGTACGGTTCCCAGGTGGTTCCATGCTAAACGGTGGGACCTTTTCTTTGTAACACTGCCGATGGCGTGACTTCACACACTGAAGCGTAGATGACACCGCCTGACGTGGACCTTGACCTCAGCAGAGTCGTACTGACGTGGTTCCAAACAGAGCTCCAATGACCTCAATGATTGGATCTATATATACTGTATATATTTATATATACTATGTACAGAACATGACACGACACATACTTAAAGGGTTAACATTTATACATGAAACAGCTTAGTCATAGTCTTTTCTGTTTTGCTTTTTTTTTTTTATTTTACAGCCACTACATATTTAATAAAAGCCTCTCATTGACTGGCGTGTCAATACTGAAAGCGCTGGGTTGTTTCGTCCGTGTACTATATAGTTTCTGTTCGGGAGGGTAACATCATACCGACCACAACTACCTTCAGCAGGACAAGACACTCACACGCCAACAAACACTACACATGAAGCTACAAACACTCATGGCCTTTTTTTTTTTTCTTTTCTCTTCCAATTTTGGTTCTAGTTTTTCTTTTTTTTTTATACACGATGCACAAAACAGCACTTTATACAATCAACTATTGCAATTCCTTTACAGAGAACAGATTCTTAACAGTACAATTTCCAGTAATTGGTTGATTTGTCGTTAATTTTACGTGATGATGATGATGATGAAGTGTACAGTGATATTATTGACTGAAACATGCTAAGATAGAGAGGCGGTGTGTGTTCCTGTCTGTTTTGAGTAGACGGACAGTTGGGGTTGATGGATAGGAAGAACTGTGCTCCTCCTCCTCCTCCTCCGGTCACATGGGCGGCGTGTTGTTGATGATGATGATGTGCATGTTTCGTCCTTCTTGGATTTCTACTCGTAGAAGCTGCGATCACTGCAAAAAAGCAAAGAACAGCAGAAAATGAAACGTAACTATTGCACAAAGACTGACAGCAGACGTGGATGGATAAGTTATTTTGTCTTGAATCCAGCTGATGTCGTCATGTCTGTGTGATTGAAGACACTACAACCCAGTATGGATTCGTGACAAGGAATCATAGAAAATAATAGGAGCGTCACTTATGTGGGAACAACATTTATTACAACATGAAGAGGATGAAAATGATGGGAAAGTAACGTATGTTATGAGAAAATATCCAATTAAACTAAGCGTTTAAATATTATTTTACTATTTAACCAAAACAGGAAGTGTTTGAAAAACATGGAGATTCTATTCTATTCTAGTTCAGGTTATTATATCAGAAACAGAAGAAACTGAAGAAACGGTGTCTCTAACTGATCAGAAACCCAGTGTTTTCATATATATATATTTATATATCAGTGTTGTAGAAGATGACTGTCCAAATGGGTCATATCTGATGACCATGAAAAGATGAATAACATTTGCTGGGGGGTTTTGTCTGCTGTATCTGACCCGGTCATTGTGGGTTGGTTGTGTCGTCTTGTGGTGTATGAATGTAACTGTAATATTGTTTAATGAAAAATCTGAATAATATGTGGCGAATAACTGGGTTTTCGCCAATTATTTATATGTATCGATAGGATACCTGATAGAATACCTGTGGATCAACAGGTATTAAGCAGTTATATCATGGTTTAAGGTATAGGTGGGTGGTTGGGTCTTTAAGGGGTGGATGTTTGGATCTTTATGGGTTAAAGGTGAGCTATGAGTGAATGTCTTGACTCCCAGACGATAGTTACATTATAGTTTACCATTTATCTTTGTGATTTTACCTCTGGCCACAGCAGTCGTTTGTACCAAACCTTAACCCTTCACACAGTGGACACATCACATGATCTGACTGTGTGTACATTTTTAACCTGAGAATGAATCTATGGGAGGGGAGGGGGGAGGGGGAGGGGATGACTAAGGGCAACTGTTGTCTGAAGTGGTCTAAGGACTACGGCCCAGGTGTGTGTCCTCCGTGAATGACCTTACCAGGAACAGTTTCCAACACCAACAGCTTAAATTCGGATTTGATCTCCTTCATTCAACCTGTTAAGTGCAAAATAAACCATGATCCATAAAATACACCTGTTCTGACATGTAGAGCTGTGTTGACCCAGATCTGTTCAAACCAAACGCATGAAGACAAAGTATGAAAACGGACAAAACATAATATGGGGTGACGGACGACTGCGACGCCTAAGGCTGTTGTACTCACGCCCCCTCGTCTCGGAGCAAAGACAAGAACTTGGTCACTCTATAGTCAGGGTCCATCTGCAGACAAAAGAACAAACACATCAGGTGGATTTTTGGATCTTTAAAGGTTAAATCAAATCAAAGTTTATTTATATAGTGCCAAATCATAACAACAATTGTCTCAAAGCGCTTCACATGCTTAGATCAAATAAAAGGAAACCCAATAGAGTCCTCCAGGAGCAACACACTAGTGACAATGGCGAGGAAAAACTGCCTTTCCTATAGGGCAGAAACCTCGAGCAGACCCTGACCCCTGGAGGATGGTTGTTTGCCCAGACCAGTTGGGGTCAAAGGACAGGGAGAAGCAAGAGAAAGGTGGCTGTTTGGGTCTTTAAGGGTTAAAAAGTCCACACTTTTTGGACGAAAGTGGTTATTTTTTTAAAAAAGATGGGTTAACGTGTATATTGTTGTTCTTTCGTTAGATCAGTCGATGTATTGAAACGATCCACAGTTCCTCTAACTGATTCTTCTCTTTTTCAGTTAAGTTGTGTTTATAAAGTGTGTAGCATTTGATACTGTAAGTATAAAGGGCACTTTATACTTAAAAACACTAAGGGCCTGGGTCAGATGATAAAAGATACTCTTGTCTACTCAGTTGATTGTTCCGTACCTGCAGGGACATCTCGATGAGCACCAGGAGCTTCTTGATTCCAATCCACACCCTCTTTCCTTTCAGCTGATGTGCGATGCTGGCCCTCTCTTTATCTGTGAAACTCCCCAGCAGCTACAAAGACAAGAAAGACATTCACACCACGGCTGAGTGCGTCAGAATGAAAATGCACTTAAGCATGACGATAGAATCCATCCCATTCATCTGTGTCCTTGATTGAGTTCAGTGCCTCTGAATGTATGTTGGATAAGAATAAAGGCGGTGCTGTGTGTGTGTTTGGGTGTGTGTCCATACCTCTAAGGCGTCCACCAGCTGCTCCCCGGTGGAGATGTTGGGGATGTGGATGGTGGTGCTGAAGGCGTCCAACATCTCCATCTCTTGCAATACATCCTTCCTGCTGGTGGTTCCAATGATCAGCAACTTCCGTCCCTGTAAAGGAAGAACAAGGGTTTGAATGGAACGCTGCAAAACTGCCCCCAGATCAGAACATCAGGGGCCTCATAAACAAAGAGTTGTGTAGCGACTTAATATTGAAAGTCGTTCTGAGGGACGATCAGGGAGACGTTGCTGGTCTATTTGTTTGACAAGTTGCCAATATCATTGAAGCTGAGATCCAGGAATATACATTTTCATACTTTATTAATCAAAAAACGACACTCAAACAAGTAATAATAAACATACTCAAAAAATCCGAGTTAAAATGTGATATCACAGCAAATAATGCATGTGGTCAACAAAAAGTAGGCGACCCACTCACCCTCTTTCCTAACCAAAAATGCCATGAAGGTGAACAGGTGCATCGCAATAAATCAACAATCACCGCCATACCCATGTGACCCAAATTACCGTGACACCAATATATCTAAAAACTACATAAACATTCAATCAACTCCTCAAATTCATTCATGGCTCCTACACACCAGCCCCTAATTATTAGGCAAAGATATAATAATAATTACATTACTCAATTAATAGGAGACATGAAAAATATTAAAAGTTCAATAATCAAATGTCCAACATTCATTACATACATATTGTCTTCCTTCTTCTTTGGTCCTGAAAAAAATAGGCCAGAGGATACCAGTACTTAGCCTTTTAAAGTGATCTTTACCATCCCTCTAGTCACTCAAAACATGGTCAAATGTCATGTCAGTCATTACTTATCCAGCCTCTGCCTCCTTTAGAAGACAGACCTTGGTTATTGGCCTGTCCAGACAGGTGCTCTTTGTCTTGATGCGCACCTGGCACACAAATCCTTTCCTGTCTGGAAATGTTTCCAGTACTCTTCCCACAACCCAGGAGTTACGAGGTACTGTATTATCAACAATGAGCACAATATCTCCAGGAACCAGATTGTGCTTTATTCCTGGCCATCTCTGGCGCTCTTGCAATTGTGGAAAGTACTCTTTCACCCATCGCTTCCAGAACAAATCTGTCATGTATTGGCTCTGCTTCCACCGTCTGCAAGCGTAGATGTCAGCTCTTTGGAAGTCTCCTGGTGGCAAGGATGGCAAAGTCTTCAAAAGCAACAGGTAATTGGGTGTTAGTGCTTCCAAATCATTCGGATCTGTAGATGCTTTAGTAATTGGAAGACTATTGATGATGACTTCCACCTCACAAAGAACTGTATGAAGGGGCTCTTTGTCCAAACTTTGCACATTCGAAGGGGAATTGAGAACTTTCCGCACTGATCTGATTAACCTCTCCCATGGTCCTCCATGATGTGAGCCAGTTGGGGGGTTAAAAGTCCACTTATTTCCCTTCTGAAGAAGGACATCATTAATCTGTGAGTGATTCCACTGGTCAATAGCTGCTCTTAACTCCCGTTCTGCTCCTATGAAATTTGTCCCATTATCAGAGTGCATTTCCAGAACCTGGCCACGTCTCGCTATAAAACGTCTGAGTGCATTTGTGAAGGAGTCCGTGTCCAAATAAGGTACTACTTCGATGTGAATAGCTGGTATGGCCAGACAGGTGAAAATAACCCCATATCTTTTCACTACACTCCTCCTACTCCTCACCTCAAAGGGTCCAAAATAGTCAACTCCTACTCGAGCAAATGGAGGTTCATCTGGAGTCACTTCCAATCTGCTGGCATACTGGCTGTGAATTGAACCTTCGATAGAGGACACATTAGGATAGAATTCTCCTTATAGTTGTACAACGCCAGTGATCCAATACCTTTGGCGCAGTCGGGACAAGCGTGCACATTACTCTGAGGAATTACCTTTTCCCCATTATTAACAGTTTTCATCATCACCTCTAAGTGTCGCCAATGGCTCAAAAGCACTAGAAACATGCGTACGCCAGCTATGAAGTTGGCGTGGAGAATCACACCTACCCACAGCCATTTCACTCTTGATACAAGTTTGTACACCAGGTTTTTGTGCATACACATGTTATGTACATGAGCCCCGGGTCCAGTTCTCCCCTCACTTATCTGTGTTGAGAGAGGATCTATTTGGAGCTCACAGCTGAATACTGAGCACCCACTTCCACCTGCATGAGGGCAGGAAGGATTTTTCCCTGTTTTCCCAATGGTTCAATCATGAAATGTGCTCTGGGTTCCTATGAAAGTACCATTTACCTGATCTCAGGTCCAACATATGTTTATATATCTGTTGGGATTTGATTGACAGGTCTACTTGACTCCTCCCTTGCCTTTAGAGTTGGATTATGAAGTATCTTTGTTTGATAAAACTCCTTGATTCTGACTGACAACGTGGCTGTAGTTGTGGTTAATAAGTTTCATTACCACAACTATAAGGATGAGCCATAACCTTTGACCCTCGCATGTGTCACATACACCCGTCCGCTAAGTATGAAGAACCTGGATGTAGACTAACCTTGGGTGGAGCCTTCTTCAACAGCACCAGCAGAGCCTGAAGGACCAAGTTGGAGAAGCGAGGGCCAATGGGGACATAGTCCAGGAGACGTTCAATATCATCAACCACTACACAGCTGAGCTGGGACTTATAGGCATCATCAAAGACCTGAGAGAGGAATATTGAACCAAGAGGAAGAAGGAATACATGGATGATTGTGAAAAAGCAAATGGAGCAGACAATTTGACAAATCAAACAGCTGTGTACGAAACTGCTCTAAATGCAAATATATCATCAGTGGACTTGTTTGGTCATATACTTACAGGTTTAACATGGTGCAGTCCTTACCTTCTTAATTGCTTGGCACTTAGAGATCTCTGAGTGTCCAATCATCTTGTCTGGAGAGCAGATCTTAATGAAGGGGAACTGTGAGTCCTCTGCAATCTTTGCTGCCAACGCTGTCTTCCCACTGTGGGGTGGACCTGTGGGGGTGTCAGGAGGAGGACTCGTTACTGTCCGCTGATGTTTACAGCAGATGAATGGCTCATCACTGACAGAAGAGTGCTTGAAGTGGTCCATCACATACACCCACACCTGTTTTAATGGTCAAAGTGGTGGTGGAACTCTCCTGATTCCACACAGTTCTTGGTTCTGTCATATTATTGCTTGAACAGTAAAACTGGTGTCGGGACTAAACCTGGCCTTTTCAGTAGATTTCATCTGGCCGGCCAATATTAAAGTCATCTGTGTGTATGTTATTGGATTATAGACAAACAGAAGGTGAACAGCTGAAAAAATCAATTGTTGTCAACAATCCATAGATGATAGACACCAAAGAATTGTACCAATCTGACACCCACGCAGCACGGCAGCTGTGGTGGCATTTATGTTCAATGCCACGTTAGCAGAGCAGAGTTCATCTTTATATGCATGACAGTCCATGGACTGTCTGGATGTTTCCTAGAATATTCCTGTTTTATTACACTGTGTCTGTCCATGTGATCACAGAGTGCTTCTACGTGTTCGACAATGCTTTCAAGAAAAACAAAAAATACTATTGTGGTGTTGGGCCTAAATCCTGAGTTCACCTGAGGAAGTTATGTATTTGTTGTTTTGATTGTGTTTCAATACTGTGCATGTATTTCTGTTACAGGACCAGAGTAATATGGTCCTGTCCTGCAGCCAGAGTAATCTGGTTCTGTAATGAGTACGTCAGGAGCACGGTACAATTGAGACTGCTGGTGTCACATGGACTTCTAAAGACACACATGTTTCTGTTGGAAATATGTGTTCTGTTTTTGAAATCCTTGTAATGATGTGTTTTTCTCTTTGAACATCCTAATTGAATTCACACTGATCCAGACAGACCAGAGTGTTCTGGGATGTGTATTCCAGTGTCTGTTTCTTACCCTCCAACAGCACAGCAACCAGTGGTGTGCGGTCGCTGTTTTTGGTCTGCTGCACCAGTAGTTCTCCATCGTCCAGGACGTGGGTGACGGGGTCGCCCCATTTGATGATGCCGTTCATGATATAACTGGAGTAGTCCTCCTGGTTGGTACCAAAGGCCTGGGGAGAGCAGGACACAGATCTGGGACTGGGTTGTGTTTGCATTTGAGTTGCGGACACAGTTTGTCCATAGAAACTATACTTACGGGTTTGATGTCATTGTTGAGCGAGCCCATGAAGTCCGCCCTTGTGACCTGGAGCTTCTCCGCCCTCTCCATGTCCACTTCAACTGTAGACGTAGCCTGAAAAACATATAACATGCCCATCAATATCTACACTCAAAAAGAGGGCTTTTTTTAAATATATTTTCAATTTTTTGCAAAAATATTAACAACAACAAAAACAGACTCAGACACAAAAGAAACCCCCCCCCCCAAAAAAAAACAATACCGCAACAGACAGATTAAACCCCCTTGACCCTTTCCATGTTGGCGGAGAAGGGGCCCCAAACATCAGCCGCTCCCACCCGAAGTCCCTCCATCTGCGCCACAGACAACACCTCAGTTAGCCACTGCCTAAAGGAGGTAGGAGTAGGAGACTTCCATTCCTTCAGTATTAGTCTCTTAGCAATCACCATTCCCAGCTCCAGTGAATTCTGTAGCCTGGAAAAGATTGTCCTTGCTATCTGAGGGATCCCAAAAATCGCAAGTCCAGGCTCAGGTTGGATGGGCAGTCCATATGCCTTGGAGTACCAGTCAAATATCTCCGTCCAAAAGCCAGCAGGTGTTGGGCACGACCAAAAAGCATGCGACAACTCTGATGTATTGCATCTGTCGCACATAGGTGAAACCGAGGGATATATTTTATGCAGTCTGGCTCTGGAGTAGTATAATCGGTGTACAATCTTAAATTGAATTAGCTGATGTTTACTATTCATTAAACAGGAATGGATTTTAGAAAGACACATTCTCCACATAGAATCAGACAATTCGATGCCAAGTTCTTCCTTCCAAATATCCCTCGTTTTCACAGTCTGTGCAACAATGCAACCGTCAAATGGGTTCACAAATTTTGCAATGAGATGCTTGGAGTCAGAAGAGCCCATGACAATTTAGTAAATTTCCTGTTCCTTTGGAAGATTTTCAAATTTCTCAATTTTTGACTGAATATAATGCCTGACTTGCAGGTAATGAAAGAAATTTCAGTTAGGTAGATTCTATGTACATGTCATAAATAGCACTTCTCTCTCCAACCGAGATAGGTCACATCATGCCTAGGGGACAAAAAACCTAACACCATTATGGTTAAACCATAATGGTGTTAGAACAGATGTACCTGGCAGTGTCAAAAAGCTCCTAATCTGATTTAAATTTTTACAGACTGTTTCAGCTCAAAACATATTATAATAAGATTCGGCTTTTTCAAACTTGGAGAATAACATAGCTGGCAAAGAGGAGTCATTGGCTGAGTTGGCATCCATCTTAACCCACAATGGGGTTGTTGGTACTTGACTATCCAGGGATGCCAGCTTCCAAAACATTAATGCTCTGGTATTAGCAGCCCAGTAATAAGGTTTGAATCTTGGCAGGCCCAACCCTCCTTCAGCTTTAGATTTTTGTTAAGTGTATCTTTGAAATTCTGCCATTCTTGCCATTCCAAATGAAGGATAGGAGAAGTGAGTCCAATTCCTTACAAAAAGGCAGCTGTGAGGTAAATTGGAAGATTTTGACAAATACAAAAATCTAGGAAGCAGGACCATTTTGATTGAGTTTATACGTCCTATCATTGATAGGGGTAGAATTTTCCAATACTCAGTATTCTGTTTAATTTGGATATTAACTCTGCGAAATGTAGCTTAACGATTAATGTTGGATCTTTAGGTATAGTCGGACCAAGATATGTGAAGTGGTCACAGACTATTTTAAATAGAATGCTTTGGAGAAAAGTCTGAGAATAAGTGTTAGAAAGAGGCACAAACTCAATCTTTGACCAGTTTATTGTATATCCTGAAATTTTACCAAATGATGTAATCAAATTAAGAAGAGGAGGAACTGACTCCTCCGCATTATGCAAGTACAGTATTATATCATCGGCATATACACTGATGAGCGTTTCTATGCCTGCAATCTTGAGGTCCTTTGTAATTGGATGTGCTCTAATTTTTACAGCTAGGGACTCTAATGCAACAGCAAAGAGCGTTGGGGACCGTGGACAGCCCTGGTGAACTGAACGCTGTATAGGAAACGGAGCTGACCTATTACCAAAATGGAACACAATGGTTTAGCATTTATCAGTTTCACCCATGAGATGAAAGCTTCATCGAATCCAAACTTACGCAATGACTCAAACATACACGGCCACTCCACTTGGTCAAACGCTTTATGTGCATCAAGGGACAAAATAGAAGCTCCATCAGTGCAACTATGATCAGAATAGAGAGTATTGAAGAGGCGTCTGACATTGGAAAAAGAGTGTCTGCTGTGGATAAACCCTGTCTGGTTGGGGTGAGTGATAGAGGACAAATGTTTGTTCACTCTTGCGGCTCAGATTTTTGTCAGTACCTTTCGGTACCTCTCCATCATTCCAATGCACGAAGAGCTTAGCTGGGTAACGCAGCTGGTGCTTGACACCTTCATCTCTCAGGACCCGCATCACATCATGAAAGGCACGGTGCTGGTCCAGAACTTCCTTAGTATAGTCTGGGAAAATTATAACCTTGCTCCCCTTGTACTCCACAGGCTTTGTTCTGCCGAGGTGAAAAATCATTTCCTTAGCTTGGTAGTGGTGGATTCAAGCGATGATAGCGCGTGGTTTGCGACCCGCAGCTGGTTTGGGAAATAGAGATCGGTGTGCTCGATCAATCCTCAGTGGATGGGGAAAATTCTCCTCTCCCAACAGTTTGGGAATTAGTTTGGAGACAAAATCAGTTGTCCATCTGTATTGTTAGTTGTGGGTTTATCTTTAGCAGGAGGCTCTTTAGAGCAGCCATCACGTGTACCCAGCCCGCTAGTGTTAACTTCTACAATGTAGCCATCGATGGTCTTGTTTTTACCTGAGGCGTTTTTCGGCGGTGACATTTCAAGTTTTTGGAATCCGTGAGAAAGAACAAACATACAAACGGAGGAATTAATTCCTGGGCAAGTTTGGTGTGGTGTTAAGGAGTTTTAACAACACTTAGCAGTGGGCCGATCGGAACACACGTCTATCTCCTGCACATACCGCAGCCCTGTCTAAAAAAGAGGGCATTCATTAACGCAGTTTCTACTTCATGGTAAAAACTGAAGGAGCAGATGAACCCTTTGACCTGGTGTCATTTTGGACACTTTTCATTCAATTACATTACATTCCATTAGATTAGACCAGAACTTTGGTCAATCTTTAAAGGCAGAATCGTCAGGAAATTGAGGTTCCAAAAGCAGCACAAAACACAGAGCAACCACTTAAAAACACTACAAGAAAAAAAATGGAAGAAACAGAAATATACTAACATAACTACAAAAAACAGTGGTGAGTTTCTCACTCACTCCAAACTTTCTTTCTGCTGCTCAATTCCCGTTTTTAGTTGCATATTTTGCTACTTGCAGGTTGTAATCTGCAGAATATAATTTTATTTTGGGGAGTGTTTTTGTTCAGTCTTTCTCTGGGATGTCTTGATAAGTTAGCACTAATGTGGAAATGTTACATTTTCAATGGTACAACAGTAGCAAATAATGGTACATAAGCCTATGCTGCCCTTGCGTCTTGTCTTATGTACCTTGACATTTGTTATTGTGAAATTAATGAATATATAAGTCGCACCTGAGTAGAAGTCGCACCCTAGCCAAACTATGAAAACAGGAGTAGCAGATACTGCAAACAAGTCTCAAAGATCAATGGAAATGATCAACATCAAATGGAGATTGGGATTTTATTCTTTTTTTTTTTAATCGTGATGTTTTTGCCACATAGTCCTACAGCCTGTAGACATGTATCAGGACGTGGCAGTACTGGACAAACCCAAGTGTGTTCATCTGATTGGTTCCAATCAGATTACTGCTGTCAAACACATAGGACGCTCCAGTTGAGCGGATCAACACTAATGACCAGAGGATCGGTGTGGATGCAAATGGACTGCGTCAGCAGTGTGGGGGTGGAGTCAGACCTTGATATGTCTGTTCATGGCGGTGGACTGTGCAGCCCTGACCAGCCCCTCCAACTCGGCTCCACTGTAGTTCTTGGTCTCAGCCGCCAACTCTTTGATGTTGACGTCACCGGCGAGCAGGTTGAAGCTTCGCATCTTGTTAGTGTGGATCGTCAGGATCTGGACACGTCCCTTCTCGTCAGGCAGACCTGAAGGACACCCCAGGTCAAACGGTATTAAAACATTTAAAGGGGAGATGAGTGACACTGCACTGATAGATGTTTGGTCACGAAGGTTGGTGTTTCCATTTTTGTCCTTTAACACAGGGGTGTCAAACTCATTTTAGTTCAGGGGCCAAACAGACAAATTTGATCTGAAGTGGGCGGGGCAGTATAGGAACGTCAACTACAGACTTTCCTCATATGAAGAAAATGTTTACGTCTAAAAACTGTCATTTAATACAATATGAATAACATTAACAACCTCAAACCTCAACTTTGTTTTCGAGCAAATACAGGAGAAAATTACATGAAAATATTTATATATTCTCAGAGAAACAAGTTAAGCTGCAAGTTTTTCAATGTTATGTTAATAATTATCCCAGTATGTTTGTGGAACTTCAACTACATTTTTTTCAAATATAGAAGGTGTAATTTTGCATTTCACAAATTCATCCCAATGGGCCGGATTGGAACTTTTGTCAGGCCACATTTGGTCCCTGGGCCGCATGTTTGACACCCATTCTTTAACAAGACCTGGCATGTAGGACAACGTACTGAATCAAAACGTAGTCAACTTCACCAACAAAGAAGAATGGATCAAGACAACCACCACTCACCAATTTCCATCTTCACCTCAAACCTGCCAGGTCTCATCAGAGCATCATCTATGAGGTCAGGCCTGTTGGTCATACCTGCAGAAGGAAGGAACCGACAGACCGCCACAGTTAAAAACTGGAGAAGACACTATCCTGGACAGACTCGAATCAGATTTCACCGTTAGTCCCTGAGTTCCACCATATTATTACTGTGAGGGTTCAATAAAAAGGCAAACACACAGATATTGACCAGAACTGTTATGTGCCTTAATATTATAAAATAAAGCTGGGTAAAAAAAAGAATCCTCATATCCATCATTAGTCTTCATTCTCCCACTTGAAAGAACTGAAGAGCCTTTAGAACCACCTCAGCTCCTCAATGCTCCATCCAACATCCAAACACAGTACACTGTTCACACACACACATCATCATCAGCGGTCACTCGAAATGAGTATGATTGTCCTCTCAGTAGAGAAATTCTATTCTATTCTATTCTATTTGTGGATCTTCAGGTGACTGTAGAGGCCAATCCTTGATCCACATATTTTGATGCAGTGTGGGCACGGGAAGGTAAAGGTGGTGGGTAGTGCTGGAGCCTTTTCCATGTGATCCTTTCGGTGTTGTTGCTTTGCTTGTGTGGCACGGTGGAGTTTGTTTTCATGGTGTACTGCACCCTCATGCAATGCTTTCCTCCAGTTCTTTCTGTCCATGGCCAGAAACTAACATAATCCACCTCTGAAAACCATCATTCTGATCCCTGGATCGACACATGATGCCTTTAGACCAAAACACATACAACTGTATCACCTGAATGTAAAGTCACCTACAACACACTTCTATTAGTCTGCAGAGTAGACAAATAACAGAGAAACAAAATGAACTGAAACCCATCAGACACTGGACTGTACGGTCCGGTGCCTCTGGCATGGTCTGGCGCATCCGGAGGGACCAGGTGTCGCGCGGTGCGACAGTCCGACCCAGGCACGGACCCAGGTCTGACCGGCACCTGGGTCCGCATGATCGACCGCGATGCGGACACAGTGCGACACCGTGCGACCCGTGCCAGACAAACCGGATATTCATATATATGCATACATATATATATATATATACATATATATACATACATATATATATATATATACATACATACATATATATACATACATATAAATATATATAT